>LPNX010844428.1:0-142649 GCA_001517045.1 Pseudotsuga menziesii
CTTTATTTAATTCATACACATCATTGAACTGCTACTAAGGATTCCAGATTCCTTAGTAGGTGCTCATCAGCACAAGCTAGGGTGAAAACCCTAGCTACAGAATCCAAACTTTAGTTCTCTTTTCTGCCATTGTTTTGGATGTGAAACAAACTATTTTTGTCACTGCCCAACCAAAAGTCTTTTGGAACTTAACCTTTTTTTTTGGTTTTTCGGAGGTCGGTTGAACAGTGAATCGAGGCTGTAGTTCTCTATGCAGCTGCTGTTGCGGAAGCTAAATAATGAACATCCCGATGATAAGTTCTATTTTTTTGCTGATGCCTTGGTTTTATTGACCAAATTTTTAATTTGCGGTGCTTTATTTTCGCTATCAGAATATTTTGGCTAAGTGTCGGAGTTCTAGTCTCGAGTGACACCGCCATTTCGGAGGCTTTGTTTTTTATCTCACCGATACTGTGGAGATGCATAGTGTTAAACTCATTGATCCATAGTTATTAAATTTTCTGATCACCGACATTTTATGTTGACTGTGAAAGCTGTAGGATGATTGTTTCCCACCACTGCGGTTGTGTAGTATGCTATCTTCCCGATGTTTAGTTGGTTTATCTACCGATGCTTTCCTAGCTAGTTCCATGTTGCCGACCGCTGATGTTTTATGTTGATTGTGGAACTTTTAATCGATCTGTCTCCCACCATGGTGGCTCCATAATGAAATTTTCTGCCGACGCATTTTGGGTAGTGGTTCCGATCTCTGATGCCTGTACGATAATTTTTTGTGTTTTATTTCGCCAACATTTTATTTTTCCACGGAAACCGTAGTCTTTATGGTTTACTCCGTTGCAGCGGCTTAGTGAACTGATCATCTAATGCTATAATGCTTCCACCCACCAGTGAGGAGTTTGTCAGCGTGATTCTTAGTTTTTCTCGTCGTTTTTGTGAGCTTTTACCATATTTCTTGGGCGACGAAGGTTTTCTGTTTTTGCTCAAGTTAGGGTTTCGCAATGAAAATGCAATACCAGGCTTCACATTTGATGCTTACTTTTATTGATAGTATGGTTTACATTTTATTGAAAGTTAGATGATCTTGAATGCAGTCTGGATTGATGATGTGTTTTTGTTTTAATTGCAGACAGACCTAGAGGATTTTTCAGACCAAGTTTGATGATTGCTGCTTCAAAGAAGACATATACAAAAGACAAAGCAGAATTGATAGCACCAAAGGCCCAGGATCGGAAAAGGTTCATCAGTTACCAAGCTGGTCCCTTTTTATGAAGTACTCATAAGTCTCAATATGAAATGTAACGTATTGTATGAATCATGAGCACTCATAAAAGGACAAAGATTGTGAGATTAAACAGTTGGGGGAGCCCAAATATCACCCAGGGTGGGGCCAACCGAAAGGTTTTGTTGTTTTGTATAAATATAGGAGAATTAGAGGGAATATGGGACTTTTTCCTAGACAGATTTTTGAGAGTATGATGTAAAAAGAACAATTTCCTTTTGCATAAATAAATTACAAGTTTCCTGTTGGAGAAATCTTTATGGAAGGGTTCAAATGCTATGCTATGGATTTGTTGAATCTGAACTATTTCGTTTTCATCTGTTATCCATTAACTCTGAGATCGTTCTAACTCTTTGAACCTATGTTCTTGTTATGAATGCTCTCTAGTTTATTCTATGAAATTTCCACTATGAGTAATGAATGTTGTTCATAAACAATTAGCTATCTGGTTGTTCATATATCTATAAGTGTTCAAGTGTTTTGAAATAAGTAACAACTATCTGTGATTTTTCTTAATGCATGCACAAAATACATTACTCATTGATGAATAATAATCTTGATCGATAGGGATAGGTTATATAGTTAGTTTTAGTTTTTCTTGATGTGTGTGGTTTAGATGCAAGAGTGTTAAGATGAGAGGTAAGAACCTGCGCATCACATTATGACCGCTCCTTGTATTCTCTATCAATATGCATTTTTAGATAGGCACTTGCATCTCATGCTTAAATAAAAAAAACTAAAAACATACACGATGGACTAGGCCATAACCGGTAAAACCTTTTATTTTGTTACTTGACCTACGGTAGCCGGACCGTAAACTAGACAGATTCCTCATACCAAACACTAATGGGCTAGTTGGGAATGTTTACTGGGGAGAGTCCTTAACTATTGTTACCTGCGATTTTCCAGGCCTCAAAATTTTTTGGTGCTAGAAGGAGGGCTACCAGTGCATGGCTGGCCGAGGAAACCCATTTCCTCGAAATTACTCAACCGGTAACAGTTCTGAGAGCAGTTTGTTTCCCAATCCAGTTCCTGAAGAGAAAGGTAAAGAGTTTTTTTATCTTGTCGGTAACAAAGTAGTTGACGATTTGAGAAGGATTACTAGGGCTTATGCGAAGAAGATCAGAGGATTACCAATTATCCCTGCCTTACTTAGAAGGAAATATCAGAAGAAAGACCGTCCTATATTGGAAGGAAAAGTGTTGGTTGGAGATGTTGAAGAATTTGTAGAATAAACCTTACAAGAAGTTGTTCGACCTCTGAATCAGTTGGGCCCAGATACACCTTACTGTTCACCTGTTCATACCCCTGTTCACTCACCACTTCACTCTCCACTTAGAATCATGGAAAATGTAAACGCAAATCTACCACCTAACCCACCAAATCCACCACCTGCTTGGAGGGCTAGATCACCATTAAACCTAACACCTCTTTTGCATGACTTACCTCAGGATTTTGAGAAAATGTTGCCTAAGTTTGACCCAAGTGAAAATATTTTGGTAGATGATCATTTGCAAAGCTTTTACTTGGCTATAGAAGGACTATGGGCTGGAGAACATGAAGATGTAGTATCTAGATTGTTTCCACATACCCTAAAAGGAGCAACAGCCTCATGGTATTTTGCTCTGCCTACAAAATCAATCCCAGACTGGGACACATTTGAAAGGATATTCAGAAGTAAATATGCAGCCCATAAAACTCATGCAGAATTAATGAAGGGGTTATGCGCTTCAAAGAAAGAAAGAAAAGAAAAAGTGCATAGTTTCACTCAAAGGTTTGCTACTTATCTAAAGAATTTTTTTGCAACTGATAAACCATCTGATAAAGTTCTGAGTGAATACTATACTTCAGCTCTGGGGCCTGACTTGGCTATGTTTTCCAAGATGGCAGTCAATCCTACGTTGTCAGAAACTTATGAAGAAGCTGAGAGAGTTGAAGCTGAAAAAGAGAGCATAGAAGATTATTCTAAGCAGTCGGGAGAAAAAACGTTTGAAGGAATGTTGAAATTGATGCAGAAACTATTTAATAGAGTGATAGATTTGGAAAAATAAAAGGAGTCTCATAAAGCATGCAATCCTTACTATGAAAGGAGAGAGGACAACAATCAATGTAAACCTCCTCCATACAATCCTGTATCAATGAATTTAACTGAGGTGGGTATGGATAATTTTTTCACCTTTCATCAGCAACCTCATTCTGAAAAAAATTGCCCTCGATGGATCAATTCGATGACATTAGTAATGAATCAGATATTGGACTCTAAACTAACAGAAGTTGATGGTGAGGAAGAAAAGGGTAATAAATCCATATAAAAACAAGAGGATGATGCTTTGGTTTTATGGAACTGTGTCTCACTTTTTGATACAAAAGACGAAGGTTCTCTGAAACATGAAGAGATATCAGAAATAAATGTAACAACTAGAAGTTGAGGTTTGTTAAATAAAGACAATTCCATACTCCCAAAAATTAAGAGACTTCAGGAGAATGTAAAGAAAATTTAGAAGAACAACACAAATGATAAAATACCTGAATTTACCATTACCGGTCAAGATCCAAAACAAGTCAACATGCCTGATAAGCCTAATGTCAAGAAAAATATCAAAGCACCTAAGATGGGGTACGATATTGTGGAGGACATTAAAAGGGATAAGGAAAATATTTCTTTATTTGAAATGTGTAATGTACCTCAATAGAAAGAAATATTGTTAAAAGCACTTGAAGTACCAAAAAAATAGTTTCCCGCTAACAACCAACCTGTAGAAGAAATTGGTGAAGCAAGTGTGGGAGGTAAGGCTAGGTTTAAAACCCTACCAATCCTCTTGACTCTTGAGATTTTAAATCATAAGGTGCGCAATTGTTTAGTAGACTCAAGGTCAGCAGTCAATGTTATGCCACTTTCAGTCTACAAAAATATCAATGGACAACCTAAACCCACTACCAGGCAGGCTACTCAGCTAGATAGGACCAATGTGAAAGTAGTCGGGGAAATGGAAGATGTTCTAATTTTCTTATCTGCTAATAAAAATATATGTCAGTACATTGATATTGTGGTAGCATAAATACCTGATGTTTATGTACTTGTTTTGAATTGAGACTGGTCAGCAAGGCTAAATGGGTATTTCACATCAGATTGGTCACATCTATGGTTCCCTCATAAGGGAAGTCCAAACCAGATAAAGATATTAAGAGAGCCCTACATGAAACAAAATGTTACTCAATTTGAAGAAAAGAATGAACTAGTGAATTCTATATTGGGAAATTATCTAATTAAGCTAGAACTGGGAAACTACCAAGCAAAAGAAGCTAGCAATACACCAGACACCCAGCCCAATCTTCTTCGATTTTCAAGGGTTGATTAGATTGACTATAAAATAGTAGATGTAGTTTTTGATAATTGGTAGGACTTTTTTCAATTTGTAGTCAATCCTAGCCCCTCAACTTACAAGCTACCAGATTTACAGGGGTGGAAAGAGAACTGACTAGTTAGTGGTTTACTTCTCAAACTTTATTTTTCTTGGTTTTTATTTCTTGATTATCTTGCACATAAATAAACTGATTTTGTTGTTTATTTTTCATTTATTTTATTTCTATTTATTTTAGTTAGATTTTGATTGATTTCAATAAAAGAAGAAAACTTTTGGTTGCATGGAGAGCATCAGAATTCTGGTTAACAAAAATCCTTGATTATAAGACTGTGTACTATTGATTTATCTAAAAGAATTTTCTCTAGTTTAGCAGTTTTCCTAAATGGCTATGAACACGTTGAAGTCCTACTTAATCCTTGTAAAATAACTCAGGATCAAAAGGTTTGGAATACTATTTCGAGGCTCCATCCATCTCACATTTAAAAATGTCTTAGGGGGTGACAGCAAAAGACCCATGGAAAGGAAGCAAGGTAAACAGTATATTATATATAAATGATCCCATGCCAAGAATTGAAATCCAAAAGACAAATAAGAGTCAAGAATATCCTGAGAAAACAATATGTATCAAAACCAAGTACTAAATCATATGAGTACCAAATTGCCAAAGTTCTTCTCCGTCCGTGAGCTGAAAATCAATACATCTCTCACACAAAAGGACACTATGGATAGAGGAGCCTGAATAAAAATTCAGAAAGAAAGGCATGTAGGAGGACTCAAAAGAAAGGACAAAGTCCAAAAGCGTAAAAAGTGTAAAATGGCATGGGAATGAGGAACAAATGAATATTTCTATTTACCATATGTTACAATCCTGTGGTGTCCAAGCTGGAAGCTACCTAAAGACAGAGGATAAAAAATTAAACTCATATTCTTGTCCTCAAAAGAGGTATATTGACTATGAAATCTTGATTTCCATTTTCCTAAAATGGACTATCATCAATGATTAAAAGTACATACATTTTCCATTTGGGAAATCCAGACATCTAGAAGAATTCAACATGTTGGTTTTATTGTCAAACAGTTTGTTACTTAAGGAAGAAATTGTCCATAGATCTGGGTTCACCAGGTAGTCGCCAATTGTTGCAGCTGCAACTATTTCCCAAATTTGTATAATTTTGGACCCTCCTTTTAATTTCATTTTTCCTGGGACTGTTTGGATTGCTGAACTCTGTTTTTGTTCTGCTACAAATTGGAATTGTTTGAAGTTGAAGTGAGGTCAACTGTTTTCATGCTTTTCGGAAAACTGCTACTGTCTGCCAATACTTTGGACTATGGAGTTTAAAGTTGATTTGAAAATGATGTCCTTTGATCTTAATGATTTCCTTCATTGCTATCGAAAGTCTATTTATGTGTGAATTGAAAATTTAGTTCTCTTTGCCGCCACTATTTTGGAAATGAAACAAACTATTTTTACCGCTGCCTAGCCGAAAGTATTTTGGAACTTAACCTTTTTTATTTGTTTTTTCATAGGTTGGTTGAACAGTGAATCGGGGGCGTAGTTCTCTACGCAGCCACCATTGCGAAAGCTAAATAATGAGCGTCCTGATGGTAAGTTCTATTTTTTCTCCAATGCCTTGGTTTTATTGACCAAATTTTTACTTTGCAGTGCTTTATTTTTGCCATCGAAATGTTTTGGCTAAGTGTCGGAGTTTTAGTCTTGAGCGATGCTGCCATTTCGGAGGATTTGTTGTTTATCTCACCGATACTGTAGAGATGCTTAGTGTTAAACTCACCGATCCATAGCTATTGAAGTTTATGATCACCGACGTTTTCTGTTGACTGCGGAAGCTGTAGGCTCATTGTTTCCCACCACTGTGACTGTGTAGTACATTATCTTTCTGATGTTTAGTTGGTTTATCTCCCGATGCTTTCCTAGCTAGTTCCCCATTGCCGAGCATTGATGTTTTATGCTGACTGTGGAACTTTTAGCATTTCTATCTCCTGCTATGGAGGCTGCGTAATGAAATTTTCTGCCGATGCATTATGGGTAGTGGTTCTGATCTCTGATGCTTGTATGACAATTTTTTTTGTTCTATTTCGTTGACGTTTTATTTTTTCATGGAATCCGTAGTCTTTATGGTTTTCGCTGTTACGGTGGCTTAGTGAATTGATCATCCGATGCTATAATGCTTCCACCTGTCGGTGAGGAGTTTGTCAGCCCGATGCTTAGTTTTTCCCGCCAGTAAGGATTTCTCACCATTTTTGTGAGCTTTTACCATATTTATTGGGTGACGAAGGTTTTCTATTTTTTATCAAGTTAGGGTTTCGCGATGAAAATGTGGTACCAGGCTTCACATTTGATGCTTAGTTTTATTGATAGTATGGTTTACGTTTTATTGAAATTTAGATGATCTTGAATGCATTCTGGATTGATGATGAGTTTTTGTTTTATATGCTAGAAATGGGGAAAGTGAAGTTTGAGTGCTTCAGGGAGAAGCTTGGTGTTCTCCAGATCTAGATTCCCTCCAAGGGAAAGTGATGAGTTTGTGCTCCATTCTGACATTGTGAGAGGATTGGTTCCTTCCATGGTTAGATGTAAGGGATGAGCCATTTTGTCATGGTGAGAGGATTGGTTCCTTCCATGTCAGATGCAAGTGCTAAGCCATTCTGATGTGACTATAGGATTGGTTCCTACATGATCAGATATAAGTGTTGAATGCCATTCTTTGAATGCAGGCACCTAGTTAGTTACCAGGAATACTTAGCTTGGTGCTGAGATGCCATTCTATAAGAGAATGGAGGCACCTGGTTAGTTACCAGGAATTCTTAGTCTAGGACTGAGAGCCCTTCCGATGCGGTGTGTTCACACATGGTCAGATGTAAGTGCAGAGCCCTTTCGATGTAGTGTGTTTGAACATGGTCGAATGTAAGTGCAAAGCCCTTTCGATGCGGTGTGTTCGCACATGGTCAGATGTAAGTGCAGATCCCTTCCAATGCAGCGTATTCACACATGATCAGATATAAGTGTTGAGCCATTCTGGTGCGATGTGTTTACACATGGTCAGATGTGAGTGTTGGGCCTTTCTGACAAGATGAGGTCATATGTGAGTGTTGGGCATGACGTTATGACAATATGAGGTCAGATGTAAGTGTTGGGTGGGACATTCTGACTTAGGGTAAGATATAAATGCCGAAGAATACCTACATGGAGGCTAGGCCTACAACCAGCATGAAAAAGGTTTGGCTCTGCAGAACTTCTTGTGATGAGAATAATGAAGAGATAGCACCATTTGATTGAGATAGCAGAAGAAGTAATGATGATGATGATTTAGTGATGATCCATCTTTGATGATGATCTATATCAAGTGATGATCCAAACTTGATCATGATCTAGCAGTGACAATCTAGATCAAGTGATGATCCAGACTTGATGATGATCGAGTAGCAATGATCCAGATCAAGTGATGATCTAGACTTGATGACGATCCAGATCAAGTGATGATCCAGACTCAATGATCTAGTGATGATCCAGACTTGATGAAGATGACTTGATGATGATTCAAATGATACAAAGAAGAAGACTTGTGCTGTAAAATTGTGTCGAGAGAATACCTTCCTAGTTAAGAGGGAGTGTTGATGTATTTGTAAATTCAGAATGAATTCACTTGTATATATTATGTATTGTACCCCGATGTTTATTCCAGGAAGTATATGTATTGTAATTGTGTCATGTCATGCCCTGATGTTCTGATCGGGAGATTCAATAATGTAAAATCATTGAGGTTAACCCTCCATTGTAAGTCAAGGTAATAGTCCCCACATTTGTGTCAAGGTTAACCCTCCTTGTTGATCGAAGGGAAAATTCCTCACAGTTGTGGGGAACTAGGGTTATTAGATTCTCCTAGATATGTCGGCTCTAGTAAGTAATTATTAAGTGGGGCCGACATGTTAAAGTGGACATTAAGTGAACGAAATAATATAAATAGAGAGTGAGCCTCTCTATTTATCAGACACACACACTCACTCATCGGGGTGCATGAGTGAGAGAGAAGTAGCTCTCTCAAGTGAGAGAGAGAGAGAGAGAAGCTATGGAGATCATCTTTATGTTTTTGGGTTTTATTGCTACCATTGGTTCTCATTCTATTTCTGAGGAAGTTGCAGGGTTTTCTCCTTTATGGTTTCCCTAAGGAAAATTATTTGTGTCTCTTGTCTCTTGTGTTCATTTTTGTGCATGTTATTCTATTAGTTAAATATCCTAAGATAATTCTAGCTTGAATGATAAAATCTAACAATCAGAGTAGCAAGGTTGATCAAGTTCTACAGAGTTGAGGAGCGCTTCCAGTCTCCTATCCTTCTTTGAATAAGAGCTTGTCTAGCTTACAAGATTTTCTCCTAGTTTGTTTTGCAGGTTGCAGAGAGTATCTCCTAGAGCATATCAACAACTTCAATATGGATTCAAAATTTCCTCTACTATCTCCTTTCAATTGTGCTGATAGGAAGCCAAATATGAGTGCATACTTGAAGAGGCAATTTCTCTTTGATGTCTCCATTGGTACATTGAGCGAACTTGAGTCTTATGAAGAGAAGATTGATTGGCTAACTAATTGTGATAAATCTTATGGAATTATGTGTTTGGGAATGTCTCCAAATATATATCATATCATAGATTCTGTTGAGTATCCATTTGAGCTTTCGAAGAATTTGGACAAAGCTTTTGGTTTGCAAGAAATAGAAGATGAAGCATGGAACGAACCCAACATCTCCTCTTGTTCTCTTTATCAATATTTCTTGGCCTCTAAATTCTTTAATGAAGTTGATCATGATGAAGAATTTTCTCATACATTTCATTTTTCTGTTGCCCTCTTTGATTCCAATGCTTCCTCCAATCAAGAAGTAAATATTGAAGAGCCATGTTTTTCTGTGTCTCTTGAAGGTGTTTTTTATTCTTGTGATATTAATGATTAAAAAAAGTAACATATGGAGTTGCTGCTGATATTTATTATCATACTATAACCTATTCATTGTTCTCAAAATATCCTATCTTAGATTCTGAGATCTATGTGCGAGATTCTTTAGACCTTGTACATACCTCTCTCATTGATGGTGCGCACCCCAGTGACTTACAGGATGTTTGCTTAGCCAAATCAATCCTTATTTGTGTCATACCACTTACCTTACTTGATATCATGTGCTTCATCATCTCCTCCTTTGATCTTGGCATGAATACTCAGAACCTCCTTGAATATTATGAACAACCCTTTCTTTCATCCTTTCATACAGAGGATTCATTACCAGTGTATTCCCATGAGTCTGCTAATATGCTTATATGTGATCCTTTGGATTCTGATTTAGAAGCATATTTTCAGGTTGATACACATAACATACCACCATCCATACCATCTACCATACCTCTGAAAAATACTAAGACTATACAAATCCCAAGTTCACTAGTTGATTCATCATTGGTCTCTTATGCAGTGATATTCATCTTACATGGTTTGAAGTCTTTCTTATATTTCAGTGGCTGGTTATACATGTCCTTAGTCATATTTGGACTGATATTAAACATCTCTTGATCTATTCTAAACACTTATGGTTCAGATATTATGCCCACCCATCATTCATATTTTTACACCTATCAGTTTTCTCCAGTTGCTCATAATTTTCCTAGTCTAGCCCTATATCCTCCTGGAGCCATTGAAGCATTTGTATTTGTTGTTCCATATGCTAATATTTCTGATATATCATATTTTTATCAACCTCATATCAGATATATATATAGGTGATACGTCATATTGGAATATTTACATGTGATTCACATCACAATTTTGCAGCTATTTAGGGAATTGGATGTGAAATAAATTGCCTTAATTTTTGTACTCTTTGGAAAGGAGTATGCATAGATATATTTTCCATTTTAGATTATTTTTGAATATCACAGTTTGACAGCAGCAAGAAGCATTCCGATAATGCTCCTACCTCATCAGTTGATGAGATATAATGAGTGTCTCCTCTTCCTTCTTGCAGGTTCTACACTGCAACACATGATCATGGAGTTCATGATTTCTTCAACAAGTCCTTCATCCAGAAGCAGTTTAGTCAGCTCATTAAAGTGAAAATGAAGATATGTTGAAGACATATTCCAAATTTTGTGCCTTGTCCTATCTTGAGGGAGGATTTTCTCCGTGTGGTTTTGCCTCTTTCCTCACTTTTCTGGACATAATAATTGTTAAAGGCTGACCATAGCCTTGTTGTTGGGCCCTATATGCATCCATATGCATCCATATTTTTTGTCATACCATCATTAGGTCAGACTTATAGGGGGTGTTGGAATATATCAAACCAACTCATAACTTAGGATAAAATAATCAATCATTATTTGATTAATTATTCACCCACTAGCTTAATTAGTTGGCATCCACTTGCATCTTGAAGTCAATACATGCCATCTATATCCTAGGAATGATTTATTTCTAATTCTAGGTTGATCTTGACCACCTTTTGACCTTCCAGAATTAGTATACAGCACTTTACAGCAGATTCTGCTTTATTTTGTTTTTTCTGTTTTTTCTACTTTTCTATGGATAAGATAAAAGCTAGTCAACTAGGAAACTAGTAGCTTTTGTTTCCAACCCATCCACCATTATTTTTTCTCCATTTTCTAGGATTATCATGTTTATTCCATCTCCTTGACATCTCACTCATGCTTTTTCCAACTCGTGAGGTCCTTGATAGATTTCGGAGGTGCTTTAGCCACCTATGGGGGTTTGCTATATTTTGTAAGTCATCCTTTTTGAGCTTTATGAGTTGTTTCCATACAATTTTATTTTCATATGAGGGATGTACTATTTATGTACACTATTATTCATCATTATTAAATGGAAGGATACACACCAATATTCATCTCTTCAATCATGTGATTCAATCTCTTTTCTTCTCTCTATTTTTCCTATGTATGCTTGTGAGAATTCTTAGTAAAAAGATCTATTTAGCATCATTGCTCATAGCATTGATCTATTATTTCTACATAGAGTAACCTTAGATAAATTTGTAAATGTACATATAGTTAATATTTAATATTGTACTAGGCAGGCAGGTGTGAGGGGGATTATCTTTGATCTCGGTGGAAACATAGTGAATTCTTATGCTTGGGGACTGGTACATAGAACTAACAATGAATTTCAATGAATTTCGCTTCTTCTTTGCTTGGAATTGATAGGGTAGTCTAATATCTCAAATGTCATCGTCTTTGCAGACTCAATATAGGTCATCCAAAAAATGAGATCGAATTATAATCACGGTTCCACCAACTACAAGAGAATATATGGTTGAATATGTCGTCTAAATTTAGTCCCACATGTCACCTATTTTCACATTCTTAGAGGAAACAATAACTTTGCAGACAAGCTCACATATAAGGGGGTCAAGAATAAACTTGTAATGGTTACAATCAAAGGTAAATTTTATTTCCAAAAACATTTGTTGGAAAGATATTTTATTTATAAGGTTAGGGTGTTTTTTATGGCTCTCATGCATGCCATATTCCCCGTTAATGAAGTCTTGATCTCCACCGACAGGTGTCCATCCTTGTGCATGTCCTTGTGGAAAAGTGGCATTGTCGTTCATGTGATGGCCTTTATTTCCCATCCCGCTCAACTTCTCCCTAAGGCACTGAGTCGTCTGTCGACACGATACATGGAAGAATCCATATGTTTGAATGCTCTCGGATCCCACCATCCCAATTCAAGGTTTTTTTTCCTGGCGAAAGAAGGTGAGGAAGGAAACTTTGGTAGCCGACCTCCTGAAGAAGAATGACAACTCATGTATTTTTTCGAATCTTTAAAAAGAGACATGGAGGAAAGTCATGTTAGCCCTCATTTTTCATCTCAGTAGTCACGTTTCTCTCCCTCTGTTCTTCTTCAGGCTCCAAGCAGCAACTTTCTGACTCCAATGGTGAACAATCCACGAAACCCGGACATTAGTGAAACCAAATCCCTCTAGAAGATATCAAAATCCATCTCTGTAGGGTTTATGAAATGGTGGTAATTGGTGTCAAGAAGAATAGGGTGGCTGCGTCCAATGCTAGATTTCTAGAAAACCAAATCGGCTTCCATGAGTCCAAAATTGACGACAACGACCACGACCTTCGAGAACTAATGGGCACTGTGGATTTTATCAAAGAGGAGGTTTTGAAAATGGTCAGCATGAATCAATGCAGCCACTGCCATGAAACCCTAGACTATGGAGACCACCCAGTGGAGGAAACCTCGGTCGTGCATCTAGCTTGCGAGCTCAAAAGAAAAAAAAGGTAGTAGCACCAGCTTAGTTTTTATTTTGATGTATTTCTACACTTTGCTATACAAACAATATGTAAGAATATACCCTTCAATGAGTATGAAAATATTTTAGAAGGTGCTCGAGGACATCCAAAAACTCTCTTAAAATTGGTTTCATTTTTGTATGTATGGTGCTGCACAAATTTTTTTTTTGAGTCAATACAATTTTCTCTTGTTTTTGTTTAAAAAAAATATTTAATATTGTCTTTGTTAAGTTATTCACTTTTCACTAGAAGTATAAAATATTCTTTTCTAGAGTATTTCAATATTTCAATTTTTCTTAACCTAAAATCATTTTGACAATAAATTTATATATAAGAAAATAAAGATTTTTCATTTGACTTTGTGAAGTTTGATATATATATATATATATATATATATATATATATATAAAAGTGGTTTTGTATGGAAGTCCAATTTTACACCATGGCTAAGTCCATTTGGGAAATAATATTTCATTACAAGGGCTCCTAATGAGCAAATGTCCCGAGCAAGATTCGAACCTGGTGAGAAGGGCAATAACCAAATTTCTCAACTAGAGAGCTCCCAATAGACCACATATTATTTAATTTAATTTAAAAATTATGACAAAGTCTTATCTTTATAAAAACATTGAAAATTTTATTTCCTATAAGCAAAATAATTTTTTTCTAGAATGACTTTTATCTACAAGCTTAATATGGAGATTTAAGTAATCAAATAGTTATGTGCTATGAAGAAATCTCTTTTCAGGCAAACCAGAAATATGTCTGGACTAAAACATGTTAGAACACACTTTATCTGAATAAATATGTTCGATAAATATGCCAGAATATCTATTCTGCTTAAAACGATATGATATGGTATTAAATAATGAATTCAAAGGAATTTGGATTTGTAACCAGCTTTTGTATGATACGGTATAAATAATAAACTGGCAGTAATTTGGATATGTAACCGGTATCTATATTTTCAGTGGCGGTGCATCTAGCCAGCGTCCACTCTAGATGCTCATGCATTATCTGAAATGTGCCTACTGGGATCACGGATCCTAAACGCCAATATTGACTTTGCTGACCAGAGGTGCCATGCAACAATCTATAAACAGTGATTGGTATTGATATGGAATAGTGTCCCACCAACGGCCATAGCATCGGGTGCTTTCTACTTACAAATCGGAAGGAGGTCCTTATCAATTCACATTACCTCAGAGTTTTCTCGAAGAACCGATCCTTTGCGTTTAGGGGATAAGACAAAACAAACCAGGGAAACATTTTAGCCTGCAATTTCTCTGTTCGCAACTTTTGAGCGACAAATGAATGCCCCAAAGTTGTAATGTACTACAACTAAACAAATAATTGAAGTCATTGTCGGTATATGCGCTTGACAGAATGTATCAAGACATGTATTAATTTATTTATCTATGGTTTAACATATCTTATTGTTTTATCTTATTATTTCTGGTATAAAAGGCCTTCTGTTTAGTCACATAATTTTTTTTTAAAGTTTACATATCCTACTTTATTCAATCCTTTAGAATTAAACACTTGTTCTTAACAATTATAACTTAAACCAACTGAAAATGTAATAACAACTCATTTATAAACTCATCAAATTATAATCTCATCAAACTAAAGACATAAAGAATCGATCTACAATCTCGTTATTTGTCCAGTCAATATTGACAAAAATTTCCAATTATGGATTAAGTTAACCAGGAGCTAGGGATTGGTCTTTCAGTGTCAAAGTAGGAATATCTATTTCTGGAAATATAGCAGGAAATACGTTTAGTCCATCGGAATGAAAGGACAGAGTGTAGTCCATGGGCATATGACATCCACAGAAAAAAAGAACGCCTCCTCTAAGGATTGGTTTTCTTCTGCTGTGGACAAAGGAGTCGCTCTTGCTCAACAAAGTAAACTTTAAACAAAATGACAAGGAAAATAGCATTCTGCCTGACTGCTTGACTTCAGCGTTGTTGAGCAGGTCGTTACCGTCACAAATATGTGAGTTTCAGCAGGGTAGAATTTCTTAATTTTTAATACGCTATGTTAGTTAGGTCATTTCCTTTTCATTGTACCAGTGCTCCAATGTCTGTCTAATTTGCTTTAAAATTATGTGATAACTTGTGTTTTCTCTTAGTTTCTGGAATGTCTATCTACTTTGGTCTAAAATTGTCTAGGGGTAGGGTAATTGTTTTTAGGACAAGCCTTATTCAAATCCCTAAAATCGATGCAAACAATGATAGTGTACTGTTTCTTTGCAACACGAACAATAATAGATATTCATTTAGTCAACCACACAACGTAGATAAAACCTACCTTCAAAAGCTTTTCAGCTTCAGCTTTGATAGCTGCAGTTTTCCGAGGGTGGACTTGACAGAGTTTCTTCATGACAGATTTTGTATCTCAGTAAGTCTTGATCTCATGGGCAACAATTGAAGGATCAATCTCAGGCATTTCCTCATAACTCCAGGAAAAAACATCTTGCAATTATTTGAAAAGGGCAACATAAAGTTCAATTTTTCGTTGTTGAACAAATCTTGCCTATGTGAATATGTTCAGCAGTTTTGGGTTTCACCGATATGTCGATGGGGATAGTTTGAGTAATGTTACACAGATTCCCTTCAGAATGAGCACCTTGTAAAATCACAAACGACTCAAAGGATGTTCAATGATATGAGAAGTAATGAGAGATACAAAATCAGGTTCTACTGAATTGGTATTAGGAAGGAAAGATGATCTATGATGATTATCTTCCCATAAAGATTCATCCCAACTCATAATCTCCATAATGGACTCATCCAAAGGACAAGTCTCCAAGAGATAACTAAGAGTAGAGAGAGGGTAGTTTGACTAATAAGGCAGATGATAAGGATCTAATGCTACTAAATGGTGGTCATTGATGTATGTATCAGAAGTGGATTGAATGGAATCATATAAGGCTTCGAGAGGACTCATAGAATGTGTTTCAACAATGTCTTCTCCTTTTGGAATGCCACTGGCAGTAGATGATATCATGTTCACTAAGGAAACTTGAGTGATAGCAGGGGAAGAGCTAGATGGAAAGACTGGCATAAGAGCAATGTCTTTCAGATGCCTGAATCCTATGGTGTGATATGGAGGGGGTGACTGATCCAATAGAGGAACATTATTCGTTGCGGTGGAAGTGACATCCAGGGAGTAGTAATCAAGTTGGTCGATGGCCACAATCTTTACTTGTTGTGGAAACTAGAGAAAACAAAACACCAATGAGGCAACTGCCGTCATAGCGTAAAACTAATTCCTTCATAATAAAAGGTTGTAATCCAATGATGCTTCGACCACCTCTACGTGAATAGAGAGAGTCTTAACCCCTATTTCAATAGATAAATGCGGTAAAAAGCCATAGGGATGGAAACCTCATCTTCCAAAATCTTTCAACATGGTTAGTGCATGGTTAACCTCAGGAGAACCAGTGGATATCCAACAAGACATAGATATTACCGAGGTGGAGTCTCCTTTGTACAGTACGGTATGATGAACCTTCCTACCAATATCCTTGGTTGCGATATGGAAGGTGAGTTGGTGAGATGGACTTGTTTTAAAATTCTCCAAATTAAAGGTAATAGTGTTAGAGTTCTCCAAATCTAGAGCTCCAAGAGTTGACAACAACTTTTTACGTTGAGCATGACAAGTTTAGAGTACTTCCATAGTGGACACAGAACAGGGTGCCTAAGCTAGATCTTTGATTATATTATAAAAGTGGGAAGCTCGAGCACTAGGATTAAACACTGTTTTCCAGATCATACTCTTAGGAGGATGTAAAATTGCATCAGGGATTGGTTTGTTGATGGTAAAAGGGCTTATAGAAGGAGTCACAAAGGGAGAAGGATTAGTAGAAGGAGTATTCTCAGAAGAAGCATCTTCGTCCTTTTTCTTTGGAGTTTTGGCATATGCCTGTGTTCCCGTAGTTAATCAAACTGTTTCAACAGACATCATCTTCATTTCTTCCTTGGAAGAAGAGGAACCCTGCAAAGACACATGGTTTATCAATTTCTATTGAGATGGGAAAGGGTCGATGAGCACTGTAGGTTCAGGATTATTTTTCAAAAATCTATTAACCTCTTCATGTG
Organism: Pseudotsuga menziesii; assembly: GCA_001517045.1. NCBI lineage: Eukaryota > Viridiplantae > Streptophyta > Pinopsida > Pinales > Pinaceae > Pseudotsuga > Pseudotsuga menziesii. The sequence continues at coordinate 17,071 of LPNX010844428.1, forward strand.
TAGGACATTCCTTAGTGAAGTGGTCATATCCACACAAAAGGCAAGGATACTTAGTATTCCTCTTCGGTTTCGATTCATTCTTTGGAGTCGCAATCTTTGGTTTCTCCTACTAGTTTTCGGATATATTAGATTTTCCTTTACCCTTCCTTTTACTTTCGGGTGATTATGAGGATTGTACAGCCGCTCATCTGAGCGGAAATAGTAGGAGTTGAGGTCATTGTAGGAGAAGAACTATGCTTTTTGGTAGGTTTTATTGCGATTGGGGACTTGATTGTACCTAGAACACCATCCACATGACGTTCGAAATGTGTCTTGGAAGGATCATTGCTGAGACAAGGAGCATGAAGAATAAGTCATACAATGTTATACACAAATCATGTCACCAACATGTGATGAGATCCTTAACACCTATGTTTTCCCTAAATCCCAAACTTGGAGTGGAAAACATGCTCTGGGTATCAATTCTACATAAAAAAACCCTAGCACCATGCTTTCCCTTTAGCTGATGAGCAGTAGCTTGTTTAGCACCGCCTGAGTCCTGTTATAAAGAAGTGGTCCCACTGCGTAAATGCTTTGTTCTTGAAGTAGTTCTTACCCTTCACCACTCTCTCATAAAGGAACAAAAGCGGTACCCTTGGTAAAAATGGAAAAAAAAGATTCTTGAGGCTTCTAGAACATGAGCCTCATGTCCTACCTTATCCCTATCAATCTGGGTTAGTTGAAGTCGATATCCCTCTTGGTAGGATGTTATGGCCACCTCACCCACAATTCTCTCAACTATCCCTATCCATTGAGTCTTATAAATACAATCTCATATCCATAGTTGAGGGGGAGAACTGAATGGTAATGTTATGTTGTTGAATTGAATATCTAGCCCAATCAATTGGAGAGCACAAGAGAGCAAGTTGGAGATATCGGGGATGAGGTGTTTGTCTTGTGGAGGAGTTTATCAACACTAAGGCAATGCTTGTAAGCTTCTTCATTCATTTCTTAATCCAAAGCTAATTTCTGCCCCACATATCTGGTGTACTGATCTCACATGTATATGTTACTAGATTCCTTAGTCACTAGTATTAATGTATAAATAATGTTCTAGTAGCTTTGATATTCTTGTTTGTTTAACATGTTATGTAGGTATACAGGTTCATCATCAAAGCATTATTCCAGGTGTTTATATCATTCAGCGGAGGTCTTCATCCTTTTCCATTCACTCATTTGTTCTAGATCTAAGCTATTCAAACCAGAGGAATAGCTTTTGTCTGCAAAAGGTGCAATATCCCTTACAACAAATCTGGTGGCTCCGTTGGGGAACAAAGAAAATTTCAGTTCATCCGATCTTCCTCAGTCCTTGAACACTTGTCCAAATCCAGGCTCTAGTATGTAACTCTCTTCAGTCAGATCTGCCATCTTACTTAGTGAATTTTGGTTTAAAACTTTCAGATCTAAACTATTTTGACCTTATATGCTCTGTTTTATTGTCAATTCATCAATCTTTACCCTTATCTAAGCAATTTTTGACTTGAATTCTCGTTCTCCTTTTGTTTTGGATATATTCATGGAACTACGCATGTGTTGTTGGCCATAAGCGGTGCCACTGCCTGAACCCCGTTAGCCATAAGTGGTGCCACCACCTGAGTGCAGTGATCCAGAAGCGGTGCTCGTCCAGAACCGCTTTGTCTAAGACCCCTCCAGTGCGGTGCCAGGTAGGCCTTGTTCCAGAACTTTTTTTTTGTGATTTTTTGCAAAAGTAGGGTTTTGCTTGCTTTCAGCTCTGCACTGTCGAGCTTGTTTGTTAGAATCTGAATGCTCATGGTTGAAAATTTTATGGTGAAAATTTGTTTGACTGAAAGAATTCAAAAGCTAGGTTAGGCTTGTTGATTATTTGTTTGCTTTCATGCTTGTTGGTTGTGATTCTGAAAGGAATTGTTCAAAGCCTAGGTTTCAGTTAGATCTATTTTCGTTTCATTTATAAAGACTGAAAGAAAAACCACTTGCTTATCATTTTAATTTCATTTTTTCCATAGAGGACTTCTTTTTTCTTTTAAATCTTTTTTGTTTGTTGATATTAGGTCATTATTATTACTGAGCATAGGGCACTATATCTCTGATTAGCCTCACAATCTTTTAGGTTCTCTTTGTTCTTTGTCTCTCTTGCATTAGTACTATCTCATCAAAAGAAAAAATAGTGTAGTTTTTAGTTAGATCTATCTATGTTTAAAATAAAAATAAAAAAAATAGATTGCATATGCATGTAGAGTGCTTGTTGTTTTTCTTTTAGGAAAATAGACTCTTACCCATCTGATTGCTTTCAAAAAGGAAAATGAGTTTGGAATTTGTTGCTTGTCTTTGGATTTGATTTGTTCTCTCCCTCCCATAAGTAGGCATACCTCGAACGGTAAAGTAAAATATTTGCATCTACATATCTGCATGGTTTTACTTTTTCTTTCAAAATTCCATGCATTCACCTAACCATCTAATTTAAATTTAACGATAGTTATAGGCTTAAAATTTACATAGAAATTTGAGTGATAGGCTAGAGACGTGTTCGGGAGTCGTTAAGCATAGGAGTTATTGTTACTCGTCCACACTACATCCCAAGACTCGCGCGGTTCTTCCACGTACCGTCAGTATATCGAACAAATTTTCACGTACCCTTGAGGTATATAGAAAGGTACTTCACGTACTCGATTGTATATAGGAAGGCCCCTTGTGAACAGTTGTGCATTAGATAGCACTACTACCAATTTGAGCTCCCACGTACCTTGCGTATATTGGGAGACCCCACTAGGATACCTTATCTATCTGGGAAAATCCCTTTGGAAGTCTTTCTTGGAGCCATACACCAAAAACAACATTCGGGGAGATTACTACGCATGTACCCTTGTGTTATATCACAAGTGGCACCTTCGTGACAATCGTGGTGAGAGACCGGACTATCTGAAATCCTCCTATCATTTAAGTTTGCTTGTTTGGCCTGTAGCTTGAGTAGGGGAATTTTTGGTGTGTTTTCTAGTTTTGAAATCCTAGGTTAGCTAGGAACTGTACAAAGTGGATGAATTAAGACAATCCAGAAGAGTACGGGGCTTGCCACGTGATTTTATTCATGTTTCAAGAGAAGATCATATGGGAGTGTTGAGGCATGGAAATTCGTAGGTGACAACAGTAAGGGATTCTCCCCAGTCAACGTTCCCAATTAGCTCGTGATTGTTTGGTGTAGGGATTCTTTCCAGTTTGGGGTTCGGCTACCGTAGGTCAAGTAACAAAAATAAAAGGTTTTATCGGTTGCGGCCTGATCCACCGTATATATTTTTGTATTTTTTGACTTGAAGTATGATATGCAAGTGCCTATCTAACATGCAGACTTGATAAAAAATGCCAGGAGTATTCACAATGTGATGCGCAGGTCTTACCTCTCGTCTTAAACTCCCAAGCATCTAAATCACACACATTGCAAGAAAATAAATACCAACTAGGCTATCTCTAGAGAGCTAGATATTAATTCATGAGTAATGCAATACTGTCCATGTGTTATGGAAAATCATAGATAGCTATTCTTATAACCAAAACATATAAACATGAATAAAAGTATACATGACAAGATAGCTCATCAACAGTTAAAAAATCCCATTACTCATAGTGGAAAACATCACAAAATATACTAGAGAACATTCAGGAAAGAACATAGGTTCAGAAAGTTAGAATGCTCTCATAGTTAATGAAACACAGTTGAAAATGAAATAGTTCCCATTCAACACCATTCATTTTATCACATTGAGACATTCCACATAGCACCTTCTCCAACAGGAAAAATTTGCAATTTCTGATTGTAAAACGAAATAGTTCCTCTTACAAACAATAGTTCACAAGATTTTCCAGGGAAAAAGCCCTTGTAAGTTCTAACTTTCCTATATTTAAACCAAATCAGCTAATTTCTTGGGCTGCCCCCAAGCGTGTCACCTTTAGGTTCCTCCAAATCGTTTAATATCCCCATTTTTGTCTTTTCTGCGAGTGCTCATGATTCACTTCATGCGTTACGTTTTTAGAGTACTCGGCAAAGCGGGATCCGCTTGGTAACTAACAGATCTTTCTATGCCTGGGCTTTTGTCACCATTGATTCTGCTACTTCGTCTCCCCGCTATGTCTTCCCATAGTAGTAATTTATAAAAATCTCTTGAGTTCATCTACAATTCCATGACATGTATCATTAATCAGGATTGTATTTTTCAATAAAACCAAAATGCATCAATGAAACAACTAGTCATCAAAAGAGGCCTTATACTATCATAAAAAACCTTAACAAACGCCAGAACCTCCGTCTTGTCCATAAGGGTTTAAAACTGACGAAACGACGGGGAGGGAAAACTTATCGGCAACCTAAAATACTAAAACCTAGGTCGAGATAGTATTACCCACAGCCGCACCAGCGGATCTCCAACAGGCAACGGGACCCGTGAGACCGTTAATTTCATCGAAGTCGGAAAAGATAGACTCAAAATCTAGGTGAGAAAGCCTCAGTCGACGAGCGGTAGGACATCAACGTCGGACACTCTGTGCATTACATAGCTGCAAGGGTGGAGGAGGAAAGACTACAGCCATCGATCCAATACAAGGTGACGAAGACCCGACAGAGCACCGGTGGGCGGAGCAGTTGTATGTCAGATACTTAGTTTATTTGGGAGCCACAAGGGCGGACGATAAATAGATTAATTCCTCCGATAATGTGAACAAGCCAAAAAAAATAGCGCGACAACAAAGAAGTTAAGGACATCGTTCGATTTCCGCAACGGAGGCTCCCTAAGGAAACATGGTGCTGATAAGTTGTTTAAATGACTTACGAAATAGTGGTTAGAACGGGAACTAAGTTCCCGAGAGGAAAATGCAGCTCAAAGGGTAACAAAATAAACTCTAAACTCTGCAACCCACAGTAGCTTCAGACATAAGCAATCTTTTACAACAGGAAGAGAGTTAACCTCAAAAAATAGTCCAAGATTAAAGTACGACAAAGAGTTCATGGATCCAAATGATTCAAGGAAAAATTAAAATCATGAGGGGGTCCAGAATTTAAAAAAATTGGGGGAAACAGTTGCAGCTGCAACAAAGAGCTATCAACCAAGGAGCTGCTACCAACTCCCAAGTGGGAGAAATTGTGGTTGCAGAAAATGGAGATCCATATCCTCCACATGGTCCTCCCTTGGTTCAAAAACCTTCTAGGGGTTATATTTTGTTCCATTCTCCCATGGAAGGCCTTATTGATGATACTACCCATCTAGATTATGGTCACAATGCTCCGTTTTGGGATACCTCTATGGGACAGGCCATTGCTTCGTTTGGCACCTGCCCAACCTCTTCTAAAGAAATTTCACCAAATGAAGAAGAACGTAGACAATACCAAGTAGCTATTCTCTGTGCAAGAGAACTTGAGAATAAAATAGATAACATATTAGGTACACGACCACCTCGTTCAACAATTTTTTCTTGTAATATGGACTCTGGGCCTGTGGGATATCGCTCACTTGCTGATTCTATGAAACCCATTGAACCTATTCTAGATCGCGTTGTCACTCCATATAATCCAGGTCAAACTACCAACCCCACCACCTCCCATATTATGTCTGTTCCAAATCCTCTTGAGTCTTTCACACCTGGGGAACAACATTCAATTCATGTTTCATCAATAGCTTCTAGTGCTGGGGAGAAACCCCTGGCACGACCTATGTTACCTGTCATTGGAATTGTAGCTAGTCATGGACATACCTCTAGTATATATCAATGTACAGTCTATGTCCCTCCTACCCATACGAATGTGGTTAACCCCCCATTTGGTTCAGGTCAGCCCTTGGGGGCACAACCTGTAACCAATCAAACCTCTTGGGGGTATGGTTACACAGCAAATCAAGTACCTGTAGGAAATATAAATTTCCAACCCACCCCTATAGGAATGCCTTATGATGGAATTCCATATCCTAGTAATACTTTCACTCCATGGGGGAAACCTAACTGGTCCTACATGCCAGCTATGGGACGGATACCTATACATACTGCGGGGGGTGCTAGAGGACCACCTTATGGAGGTCCTCCCTCTGGGGGGCCTAATGGTAGTGGATTTCTTGGCGGTTTTCCTACTTATGGTCCTAATAGTCCTGGTGGCCTTCCTCCTAATGGTCTTGGAGGGTCTTGTGGCCTTCCTCCTAGTGGTTCTGGAGGCCCCGAAGGTTTACCTCCTGGGGGTCTTGGAGGGTCCCGTGGTCCTCCTAGTGGTCTAAGTGGTCATGGTGGTCCCGGCTGTCTTGGTGGTCCCAGAGATCCTGGTGGTCCTCCTCTTGGAGGCTCTAATGGTCCTAAAGGTCCTGATCCTGGAAGTCAACCCCCTGCAGGTGGATCTTCCGGCGATTCTTCATCGCAACAACCGTTTCAACAACCTGTCTATCAATCTACTTACGGTCCTACTGGTACCTATATTCCCTATCAATACTACTAGTATGTACAACCTAATCACCAGTTACCTTTCCTGGAAACTTTGGACTTGCCTGATTTGTCCAAGTTGATTAATGATCCCATTTGACATAACCCCTTGTGGCCTCCCATTCCAATAAAGTTACCATTGGACATCCCAAAGTTCGATGGGAAGCAAGGAGATGATCCAAAAACCATGTCATGACATTCCATTTGTGGTGTTCTTTGAACTCCCTAATGGATAATTCAGTTCGTTTAAGACTCTTCCAGCGAACTTTGACTAGTACCACCGCGAAACGGTACATTGAAATTATGCAACATTCATTTGTGGATTTTGGTTCTTTGGCAAATGTCTTTCTTACACACTTTCAGCTTCCTATCCACTATGAAATAGGTACATATATCTTAACTTCTTTGCATCAGAACACCTCCACCCACATATCCAATCATATCCATGAGTGGAGAAGGCGTAGAAGACTTATTAAGGCTCCTATCCCTGATCAATTGTTAGCTGATTGGTTTACTAAATCTTTGTTGCCTCCAATCACCTGAGATGTGGCTATGCGAGGTTTCGTTACGGAAGAGCAATCCATTAGTCGAGCCCAATATCTGGACTTGGTATATTCCCAGTCCAAAACATTGTATGACTTAATCCCTCAAGCTCCTCACCCAAGCACCGATCCTGCCAAGCCACCAGCAGAAACCCCTATTGATGAGATTATTGGTTCAATCCAGTCCCCGCAAACAACAAAACCTTCCAAGCAACCCCAAACATACACTCCTACTCCTTCAACTACCAATGTCTCTGTTGAGGTAAATTCCATTTAGAGTACACAAACACCTGGCAACAATAAAAAGAAAGGTAAATCCAAAAACAAAAAACCTAGAAACCAGCAGGAGAATCCAAAAGCAACCATCAATGAGAATGATAAAGGGAAAAGAAAAGAAAAATATCCATGTCTACTATGTGGAGGTGACCACTTCACGAAAGAGTGTCCTCGTCGTGAAGAAATCACTCAATTTCTAAAAACTAATCCCATGCCAGTCGTTCTCATAGATCCTTTTCCCTCTCAACAATAGCTGATAGACCACATGTCTAATTAGGGAAATTCTAGTTCTTTAGAGGAAATTTGCATGATGTCCTCGGATACTATTAATTTGAAAACTCGAATTCAGATTTATGACAAACCCATAGACAAGAAAGAAGACAATTCTTCTTCAAGAAAATCTCCCTCTACTAGTTCTCCCGAGTCTTCGTCTACTGGTCCCCTAACCATCAAGAAACCTAATCTCAACATGATTTTGCGCCCACCCAAGAGTACTCTTAGGAAGGTTGTTTTTAACCCTAATGCCTGAGATGCCCAGTTTTATAATGTAGTTGAAGATCTGGCTCAGGAACCATGTGCAATGTCTAACTTGGAAGTACTCCAAAGTTGTCCTATGCAACGCAAAAACTTGTTAACCGCGTTAGGAGATTTAGACCTGGACAACACTAATTTGATTCATTTTAATGTTGAGAACTATAAGTCTATACTACCTCACAAACTCGCTTTCCAAATCATAATGAAAGTAGTCAGAAATAAGGTCTTTAGAACTGTCTTAGATGAAGGAGCTTCAACTTTGGTTTTGTCCCTTTCTTGTTGGAAAAATATTGGCTCTCCTGAGATTGTAGCATCACCAACAACACTAAAAGCCTTTGATGGAAAAGGTTTCTAGCCCCATGGTCTCATACCATCCCTTTCAGTTGAGCTTGGGGGAAAAAAAATTTCCATTCAAGTGGAAGTGGTAGTTGCCTCGTTAGATTACAACCTCCTATTAGGAAGAAATTGGTTTTACGCCGTGACTGTTGTCGCTTCAACGTTATTTCAAAATGTTCAGTTTCCACATATTGGGAGGATTGTAACCATTGACCAACTCAATTTTGGTACGTCGGATGTTACCACCCCTACGGCTAATAACATCCCTATGTTAGGCCAGTCCCCTCCTCCTTACTAGTCGATTGGGGTAGGCATGCCGAAGGATTCTTCCCTTATCGGTATTTTTCCATCAAACCCTCCTAACACAGATATGACAACAGTAAATATGATTTTTTCGTTCGATTATGATCCAAAGGGAAAAAAAATTGTTGGTTCCACCTCGTTGAGTCTGCATGAAACAATGTACAACATTATCCAACCCCTTTCCAATGACCACACTAATGACATTCATTTGGTGGCTTCAGACCCTTACCACCTTTCCTACTGGTTATAACTGTCTCTTCCTACTCTGGATTATCTCTCCCATATTTTTCCTTCTAATGAGTCCATTATTGAGATCATGAGTATGAATGAACCTATATGGAAGGATCATCACCATAGATCCTTGTTCCTCCCCAATACCAGTTTGGTAGACCATGATTTTGCATCCCTTTTTACTACTAATATTGTCAAAACACCTCAAACTCCTATATTGTTGTAGAACAGGGATTCTGAAGGAAACCTATGAAACATTACTCAAACAAATCCAATTGACATATCAACCAATCTTGGCACCCTTGAGCATGTCCATGTTGGGCAGAATTGCTCAGCAGAAGAATCTGAAGCAAATAGAGCACTTTTCAAAGAATTCTGAGATGTCTTTGCCTGGTCCTACGAAGAAATGGTAGGGATAGACCCATCCATTTTCATTCAAGAAATAAAAACCTATCCCACTGCAAAACCTATCAGGCAAAAACTGAGACAAGTCCATCCATGGAAAGCCACATCTATCAAAGCTGAAATAGAAAAACTTCTAAAATCAAGGTTTATTTATCCCATACCCCTGACAGAATGGGTATCAAACGTCATCCCTGTCAATAAAAAGTAGGGCACCATTAGAGTCTGCATCAATTTCAGAGATTTGAACAAATTTTGTCCCAACGACAACTTTCCCACTCTGCATATCAACCAAATTATCGATAGTTGTGCCGAAAGTGTCATATTCTCGTTCATAGATGGATTTTCGGGTTATAATCAGATTGAGATTTTACCTACCGATCAGCACAAGACAAAATTTATTTTCCCATGGGGAACCTTTGCATATATGAAGTTACCATTCGGCCTGAAAAATGTTGGAGCCACTTTCCAGTGTTCTATGTCCTATGTGTTCCATGATATAAAACATATTGTAGAATCGTAACTTGACGACCTCCCAGCTTACTCACAGTGATGGGAGGACCACCGTAGTCTTCTTAGAGACATTTTCCTGAGATGTCATCATTATAACATATGGCTCAATCCTCATAAATGTGTTTTTTGCGTTGAGACGGGATGCCTGTTAGGTTTTTGTGGTTTCTAAGGATGGCATCCAGATAGATCCATTGAAAATTTCCGCTATTCTAGCCCTGCGAGCCCCAACCAACCTTCTAGAAATCCAAAGTTTGTAAGGGAAGGAAAACTTCCTCCACCATTTCGTTTGCAATTTTGCAAAGAAAACAAACGGTTATGCGCATATCCTTAAAAAGGACACTCCGTTAGTTTGGGATGACCAAGCCCAACGAGCCTTTGATAATCTCAAACATGCTCTGACTCACTCACCCGTGATACACCCCCCAGATTATTCAAAGGATTTTCTATTATACATTGTTGCCTCCACTACTACCATCGTTATGGTTTTGGTGTAGGAGAATCCCAATGGTCAGGATCATGTGATCTACTATGCTAGTAAGAATCTCATGGATTCCAAAATTTGATACTCATGTGTGGAGAAAATAGCATTGGCCATGGTCATTGTTGTTCAGAAATTTCATCACTACATTTTTCTCCGCACAACCATTGTATTGGAAGACCGGAACCCTATGTATTATATCCTGACTCGTCAGGTGCTCAGGGGCAAGTATTCCCAATGGATAGTCATCCTACAAGAGTTTGATCTAGAATTTGCCAAAACTACATCAAAGAAATCCTTGGTCTTTGCTGAGCTCATGTGTGATATTTCATATGTTTCGACGGAGTCTGATCCCAGTGATTCATTCCTAGATGAATTCATGTTCCTGATAAGCACTACTGAACCATGGTATGGATATTTGCTCATTTATCTCCAGACACAAATATTTCAGCCCACTCTATCCCGTGGCGATCGTCAACGTATCCATCACCACGTAAAATACTACCTCATCTTGAATGCCAATTTGTATATACATGGTATTGATTTTGTTCTCCAGTGATGCCTTACCTACGAGGAAGTTGAACAAGTTTTGAATGACTTCCACTCTAGAGCATGTGGTGGTCATTTATCTGGGATGGCTACAGCCCAGAAAATCCTTTGCACTGGCTATTTTTGGCCTTCAATCTTTGAAGATTGTCATGAAGCTATTAAGAAATGCCCACCCTATCAACACTTCTATCTGAAAAAGCACACCCACCCTGCTACATTGCACCCTGTCATTTTTGTTCTCCCTTTTTCCAAATGGGGGATTGATTACATGCATTGTAATCCTACCTCAGCTGGGGGGCATGGTTACATCATCGTAGCTGTTGATTATTTTAGAAAATGGGATAAGTCTATGCCTACATATGAAAAGGACGCTAATACTTTCGCTCTCTTCCTGTTCAATCATGTGATAACAAGATTCAGAGTCCCGCGGTCCATAGTTAAAGATCACGGATCACATTTTCATAATCAAATGATGGAGGAATTAAGTGCCAAGCTAAGTTTTTGTCATGAAAACTCAACGCCCTATTATCCGCAAGCTAATGGTCAAGTAGAGGCCATTAACAAAGTTTTAAAAATGATATTGCATTGGATGGTTGGAGACCATAAATCCAACTAGCACCATATTATTTTCTCAGCTCTTTGGGCTTATAGGACTTCGGTAAAAACAACTACTAGTTTTACACCCTTCCATCTTGTCTATGGACTAGAAGTTGTATTGCTAATTCAATGTCAGATTCCATCCTTGAAACTTGCCATCGAACTTCTCCCTGACACTTCCACAGATGAAGAAAGATTTCTCTACTTGAACAACCTTGATGAAACTAGAAGAGATGATGCCTTAGCTAATGAGGCACACAAGAAACGTGTCAAGGCGTAGTATGACAAGTCATTCCAACCTCATGACTTTAACGAAGGTTACCTATTTTTGACCTATGATCAAAGATATGAAAAAATAGGGAAAGGTAAGTTCGAATCCATGTGGTACGGTCCTTTAATTATTTCCAAGGTTCTAGGGAAAGGGGCCTATGAGATCGTGGACTATGATGGAATCCCCTTAGGACAACCGTGCAATGGGTTGTACCTAAAGAGGTACTATGCCTAGATTTTTATTCTATAGTACCTTGTATATATGTATATTACTTGACTTTTAGCGTGCTTAAGTATTTTCAGTATGGTTTTGAGTTTAGTGTCTGTATCTGTTTATACCATGTTTTGGTCGTACAAGGAAGATGGCTTTCTATGGCTTCATTGATGGTGCTTGCTGCCACACCTTGAATCTTGCCTCAGCTACTTGGGTTCTCTATTCCCTAGCATACGATTTGGCCAGTTCAGGAGTGGTTTTTATTGGTCCCGCTACCAACAATATCGCTGAGTATCAAGCAGTCATAGGTCTTTTGACTGAGGCTGCCTCCCAAGATGTTTGTAACTTGGTAGTCTTGATGGACTCACAACTAGTGGTTTATCATTTAAACCATGTCTATACTATCAGGAATCACGTGCTTCTCTCTCTCTTCTGGAGGGTACATTTATTAGAGAGTTCATTTGAAGCTATTACCTATAGGGATATCCCTAGGGAAGATAATGCAGTTGCCGACTCATTGGAAAATTACATCCTAGACTGGCATATTTCCCATTCATGACGTGAAAATAAAACATGGTTCACTGTAAATAAACTATTAAAGACACATAAAACTCATATAAATACATTCGTCATTTGATACATATAAACACCAAAAGTAGAGGTCTATATATAAATATATATAAACATGTTTTACAAAAAATAGGTCACATGACCTCATCTGAAGCGCTCAGGATTTCAGGAAAAAAATAATCATACAAAAGTCCTCAAGCTATCTATCAACTTTCAGTAAATACATCATGCAACCTATCATCTAGTGATGCTTGTGGTAACACATGATCACCTGGGCTACTCGACGTAGAAGCCTATTGAAATGACCTGATACTCCCACAGTGGGCCTCTTGTACCTTAGTGGGAGGTTGTCAATCGAGGCATATGGGATGTCTAGAGTTAACCTCTCAAGGTTCTCCTCTATCTCCCCTGTCACATCATTTCCTTGTGGTACAAAATGAGATTCGTCTCACCTATCTAGTGGGGAGGATCCCCCAGGTCATGCTGCTTCGACATCTACATGAAAACATTTTAAGTCTCATTACTACACTAAAAAAATATAAAACATCAAAACATATAAACACAATTTTTATTTTAGGGTTTTGTTTCTTACTAATATCGCCGCATTGTCCACCGGGTGGAAGAGGCAGATCAGGATTACCACTGAAGTCAGTGCCCACATATGCATAGTCCTCAACCATGAGGAGTTGGTCTCTTAGCCATCGAAAGAACGGGTCTTCAAACTTCACATTGCCTCTACCCACTCCTTGTCACGTCCCCGGTTTTGACCCCGTTTGCATGATGTATATATTGTAATTAATCGTGGTGAGGAGCTCAAGGAAAAAGCCCCACCATCGATTTGGCTGTGTATGTTTCGGCAATGGGGATAATTGCCGATGGTATGTTGTGCTATTCGGCACATTTTAATTTGGCATCATGTAAACCCGCACATCAATTAAAATAAACCACAACCAGCTACGGCAGTGCAACGTTGAATGAAAAGGGCAAGGTTCCGAAGGATAAGGGGTGGGGGATGTCAAACCTTGGTTATGGGGGGAAAACCCATGTTTTATTGCCTTGTTGTTTGTCCACCTTTGTTGTTTGTCAACCTCTTTAATGCTTCAGCTGGTGGTTGGGGGAGTTATTGCTGAAGTGGTGGTGGTTGTGGCAGGCTGTCAGCCTTACCCATTTTCCCACTCCACCCATGTCTGCCCATTCCTCTCCCTCACGCACTCTTCCCTGGTCAGTTTTTACACTCTCACCACAATTTTGGCTGTTTGGTTCCTCATGCACAGGCTCTGGGCGATTTTAGTCTCACGCAGACATTTTCTGGGGCTCCACGAGTTGCTGAAGCACCCACGCACTGTAATTCGAGTCCTTGCTGTTGTTTTGTTCATTCATGGGCAAAATCGGAGTTGTTTTCTCCTCACGCAGGGCCTCTACTGCTGGAATCCTCACGCAGAAAATTGGGTATGTCTTTCCCGTGCATTTTTCTGTTGGGTGCGAGTTTTTCCTCACGCACAAGATGTTTGGGTCGTTTTTCCCATGTAGAGAGCCGTGCTTGCTGTTTGTGTTGGGGCTGTGTCTTCCCCATGCGTTTTGTCGGCTGTGGGTTCCAATTTCGTTTTGGACCACTATGGATTGCTAATTCGTGGGTTGAATTTTCCCTTGTCTGTCCACGCTGGGAGTTGTTCTTCTCCTTTGTTGGGACTGTGTGATGTTTCCCAACCATTCTATTGAGGAATTGGGTGTGTTGTTGGCTAAATTTCCCTGTTTTGGGACTGTGGACTGTTGTTATCCTTCATGGTGTGTTTTGTTGCTGGTATGCAGTGGTTAGTCCCTTGGACTGTGCTGGCTTGGCTTGTTTGTTGACAGCCTGTGAAACCCAGCTGTGATTGGTTTGTTGTTTATATCCCCTTGGCTATGTCTAAGCCTGCAATTGACCCTTATTCCGGAGGAATCATGCCCAGCTCGGGGGTGGCAGCGTTGCTGAGAGATTGATGAGCAAGCTGGCCTATGGTTGGGTGGAACGTTGCAGCGACGTAGCTGGTTGCGGGTGAATTATTCACCAAAGATAAGTACAGTTGTTTACTGCATCTCTGTAATTTATACTGATGTTAAATGAACTATAGTGAACTTAATGAATGCTGGTTTATGAATATGTGTGCTTCCGTTGTATGATTGAAGATAAATGCATCTGTGTATGCTTAATTCCAGCATTCATTTCATTTGTTTATGTTCATGGGGCTGTTTTCCCGGCTACTTTGATGTGTTGGTCGCATCCTCTTCGCCAGTATGAGGGACGGGGACGTGACACTCCTGTGCGGGCCATGATCTGGACCCACCTCAGCATGCGAGGGTCTCTCACCCTCAACTCTGTCAATACCACCTGGGCTCTCATCTCAAGAACCCGCTCAAAAAAGAAACATGCTAAAATGGAACCGAAACTGAACTGCTTCACCTCCCCCTCTCAACACTTAGTCAGCTGATCTTTGAAAACTAGAATTAGAGCCTTCACCTAGTTGAAGACTGTGGGCGCCATGGCCTCTATAGCATAGAGTATATGTGCTCTAGATGCCTGATGTACCCCTTGGCTCCCTACCACTCCTTGCATGGTAAATAAAACTATTCATAGAGGGCCATCCACCATTGCTTTTATGGGAATTTTTTTCCCTGATGTTCTAGTACCAGGAATACAATGCAGGTTTATCAAGTCCTGGGTAGTGATGTCCCCTCCACGGGAACAGGTCAAAGAGATGGGAGAACCCTATCCCGATATACCTGTCAGAAAGTAAATATCGTCTACTTCAATTGTCAATACATGAGCACCCATCTCAAAATGCTGTTGTTCCCGATTGCACATACAGAGAATATGCTCTAATAAGCACTCATGTGAGACCATGCTGGGTGTGGAAAAAAACTTTAGAAGACCATAGTCTCTCAATGTGGCTATACAACTTGCATTTCGTTTGGTAAATGCATCATAAATTTTCATGTTTCCTCTCTTTCCAAATGACCATTTTTTATCAATGGGAACCTGTCAAAAACCATCACAACGCCAATTAGAAACATCATCAACCATTCAAATCATCAAAATTGAGCTAATGTGCCCTGTACATGTATTTTTATTCACCCACGGTTGGCACCTCCTGAGTACCATTGGGAACAGGCAGTGGCACCGCCTGTGTGAAGTGTTTTAGGCACGATTCTCGTAAGGTACCACTTATCCCACAAGGGATAAGAATGATTCCCGCATTCATGGTTTTAGGGCTCGCCCAAATATCCCAAACTGCCAAAAATAAAAAATGAAATCATAAAATGAAAGAGCAGGGTTCAATCTTTTACCAGGAACTGACAGTGCACAAATTCGACGATAGATGCTCCTAGAATCACCAATTGAAAATATAGCCAAGAAACTTCTCCAAATGATCTCCACTATTGGTAAATGGTAAAATGTTATGTTTTTTACTATTTACATAACTTTTATAAGAATTCTAGGTTTTGGCATATCATAGTTTTTAAAATCTATTAGTCATGATCCTTTAATGTCATTTATTGGAGAGTTTAATAGTTGTTTTTAATTCGTTGCAGGATAAAGAGCGATAGCAATAAAAGTTTTGGGAGTTTGTTTTTGTCTTTTTCGTACTACCATAAAACAGAAAAAGTCTTTGAGCATTTATTTCGACACTTTGGTCATGCTCTCGAAACTTAGCATCAAAGGTCTGAGTCCTTTTATGATTCTTTTCAGACTCGTAAAATCCCTCATCATGAAAAGAGACCTAGTGGAGTCTTCTTTAAAATATTTTCGGGCTCCTTAAATACAAAAAGATTGTCGAGTGATCTTGTCTTCTTCACGCTCGTTAAAGCACTTGAAGAGTCGTTCATCTGATGGTAAGTTATCAATTTTTCGATTCAGATGAACTATTTTACGAAAAAGGACCCTATCGAGTCTTTTTCCATGGTCGTTCATACTCTCTAAACATGAACGATACCAAGTTAACTTTCATTGGACTCGTTAAATTAAACATTGAGAGACCCTATTTTGGGAACAAACCCCTCCTCTCTCAGGTTCATAAAACATATGAGTTTGGACTTGTCTTTGGACGAGCTACAAAGAGTGTTTTTTACCCTCTTTGAACTCGTAAAAAAGAAAAGAGGCACTCATCAACCATGATGGGGAAATTAAGGGAAGGGAATAATTTTGCAAATAAATGGTAGTTTGTCGTTACCTTTGAAAATGGCACTTGTCTGCATATCATTTCAGTCAATTGGGTGTTCAGTTGATTTCTGTGATGATCCACTTTCATGAGTCATGTTACTCCTTTAAGTCTTTCAAAAAAATACATTGTACACCATCGCACTATGTGTTTGTCTACTCTAGTAATGTTTCCAATTCTTTTATCATGTCACCCGATGTTCAAAGGGAAGTTGAAAAAGTTTACCTCTGCAGTCAAAATAGCCTCTATGTCAGTACTTTTGAGTAATTCTTATGGTTACCTCATTCACATCATTCCAAAATTTTGTTCCGAGTTTCGTGTTATCATTGTGGGATTCATCGTGGCCCTCCTTCAACGAGACTATTCCTGTCGATATCAGCTCATCATCCGGGAAATAGTCTTAGAAACAAATTTAGTACCTTGAGATCTATATGCCTCAATGAGAGATTCTCTTGCTCTCGACATAGGTTCACATCATTGACCTTTGATCGATAGAATCGACTGGGTTTTCGACATCAAGACATATATTCACGCTCAGTAGATGGTACTAGGGTACATTTGGAATCATTGACATCAGTGGCGATCTCCCTCGCACTTGTTAACAGTTCACGTCACTGACCGGTAATCAAGTGGTTTCTACCATGTTCGACTTTAGAACATTGTAATCACATGGATAGAATTGTACTTTGTGGAAAACTAGATGAAGAACCTGGGTAGTTATTTAGCACTCATTGCTTTCCCCAGGTTGTGATGGAGTTTTGCATATCAAGCATGGATCCACATTTTTATGGTTGTGGCTATGCTCAAATTTGCGTCTGTATGACATAGATCTACATTGTATGTTTGGTAGCTATGCCCAAGTTTGAGTCCTCTATCACATGGATCTATGTTGTATTCTAGTAGCCATGGTTGTTTATTCCTCTTATGTATCTTCCTTGCATTGGTATGCAGCCATGAGTTGGTTACATTTGTCTATGAGTCAAAAGTATTGATGTATTGCGGATGCCTACTCGACGACACTCTCCTACCAAGCTGAATCGTACCTCGAAATGACAACTTGTTCTCTCAAAGCTCTTGCTTATCATATCCCTCTAATACTCATGCTTTGGGGGGTATTTTGTTATACTCAAATCCTGTCACCAACATGTGATGAGATCCTTAACACCTATGTTTGCTCTAAATCCCAAACTTGGAGTGGAAAGCATGCTCTGGATATCAATTCTACATTAAAAAAACCCTAGCACCGCTCTTTCCCTTTAGCTGATGAGCGGTGTTATATTTTTATCATTCAAGCTACCATTATGATCTTAGGATCTTATCTGAGAGAATAACATGCACAACAATAAAACACAAGAGACAATGAACACAAATATTTTCCTCCGGGAAACCATAAAGGAGAAAACCCCACAACTTCCTCAGAGATAGAATCAACACCAAAAGTAAAACCCAAAAACATAAAGATGATCTCCCGACATCAGTAGTCTCTCTCTTTGATCCCAGCAACTTCTCTCTCACTCATATGCCCCAATGAGTGAGTTTGTGTGTGTTATAAATAGAGAGGCTCACTCTCTATTTATATTCTTTCGTTCACTTAATGTCCTCTCCAACATGTCGGTCTCACTTAACAATTACTTACTAGAGCTGACATCTCTAGGAGAGTATAATAACCTTACTGCCCCACAACTTGTGGAAACTTTTCCCCTCCGACCAACAAGGAGGGTTATCCTTAACACAATGGTGGGGACTATTTCCCTGACTTACAATAACTCACCTAGGGTCAACTTCTCTAGGATATCCTAATAACCCTAGGGCCCCACAACTGTGGGGATTTTAACCCTTGAACAATAGGAGGGTTACCCACAATGAGTTGACATGACTTATTTACATTATTGAATCTCGCTATAGGAACATTGGGGCATGACATGACTCAAATACATTACAGACACTTCCTGGAATAAACATCGAGGTACAATACATAATATATACAAGTGAATACATTATGAAGTTACAATTACATCAACAAGCGGTACCTTGTTCAGCACCTCCTAAGTCTTGTTATAAAGAATTGTTCCACCACGTATATGCTTTGTTCTTGAAGCGGTTCTTATCCTTCAATGCTCTGTCATAAAGGAACAAAAGCGGTACCCTTGGTAAAAATGGAACAAAAGAGGATTATTGTGCCATCTACAACATGAGCCTCATGTCCTCCCTTATCCCTATCAATCTGGGTTGCTTGGAGTCGATATCCCTCTTGGTAGGATCTTATGGCCACCTCACCCACAATTCTCTCAACTATCCCTATCCATTAAGTCTTATAAATACAAGCTCATATCCATAGTTGAGGGGGAGAACTGAATGGTAATGTTATGTTGTTGAATTGACTATCTAGCCCAATCCATTGGAGAGCACAAGAGAGTAAGTTGGATCTATCGGGGATGAGGTGTTTGTCAACACTAAGGAAATGCATGTAAGCTTCTTCATTCATTTCTTAATGCAAATCTGATTTCCATCCCACATATCTTTTGTATTGATCTCGCATGTATATGTTACTAGATTCCTCAGTCACCAGTATGGATGTATAAATAATGTTCTGGTAGCTTTGATGTTCTTGTTTGTTTGACATGTTCTACAGGTACACAGGTCCATCATCAAAGCATTATTCTAGGTGTTTATCACATTCAGGGGAGGTCTTCATCCTTTGTTGTTCACTCATTTGTTATGGATCTAAACCATTCAAACCAGAGGAATAGCTTCTGTCCACAGAAGGTGCAATATTCCTGACAACAAACAACATCTCCGACTGGGAATAAACCAAGTCCAATTACTATGCACAACTAATAGGTTGTTCCTCGGTAACATCACCTCCCATTGACACATCTCTAGAAATAGGGGGAAATAATGAATTTATGAACGAGTTAGCTAGCAACTAATATGGAATAGGAGCTTTGATTAGCCTTTGTCACCTCCTCCACTCATGAATATAATCACATATGTGGGTGTAGGTGGTCTGTTGAAGAGAATTCAATAGATCGATACCAATCTCATAATGGATTAGGGTGTTAGGATTTATAATCCTCCCTTGACCAAACTATCTATTAGATTATTTCGGCCTAACTTAGGAGTATTTTACTAATTATTGGGTCAACTTGGCTTAATGGGGCCATATGTACCAGTGATTGAAGTGTGTGGAACATCAATAGAGGATAACTGAGACTGAAAAAACTTGCATGCATCATTTTAGGCACCTCTTAGGCCAATCCCTACAATTTAGGAGCCACTGGGAGTCGTGACACCAACCTCCTTCATTTGTAGCTAGTTGGTAACTAGTTAAAATTAATTATGCTTCAATTACATTCAGTTAGTTTCCCTCTAGTTCAGGTAGCGCCAATCTTGTATAGTTGTATGTGGGAAAGTGCCAGTTCTCACCTACCAATATAGTTACACTAGTTTGATTGATTGATAACTAATGGACTAACTGAATTAGACATCTGGAGTTAACCACTTGGACTCTGATAGTGATTTAGACGTCTTTAGTTAGCCATGAAGTCAAATAAAGTTAGAGTTATTTGGTGGATTCTAATTCATCCCTAATGATTTGAATTCATCCTTATGTAACACCATTGTAACACTGGATTTTTTAATGAATATAATACTGTAATTCTCTAAGAAATACTTGTATGTTTCCTATGATATTTGAGTTTTTTAGTTTGTATATTTCATTCATATTCACTGCATCAATAATTTGGAATCATTGCTTGATGATCTAAATGGCACAACAATTCTAATATGGTATCAGAGTCATCTCAAGCAAGCTTCAAGTCTGTCTACTCTCCATTGAACACCAGAAGCAACTGGGTTTCCACAGAAGTCCCGCAAAGAATTCCTTGCTTCCTCTGAATTTATTCAGAGTAGCAGTGCAGGCATGACGGGACCTAAGAAAGTGTTCATGTCGAGATGGAAGGATTTATTCTAACATAGTGTGAATTATTTTTTGTTTTGCAGTGATATTTTGCAGGTTCAACTTCATATGGATTCGATATTATCAGTTCCTCTTCTTACTCCATTCACAAGATATTCAGAATAGAAATTGAAGATGATTGCATCTCTAAAGAGACAAGGTATCTATGAGGTATATATTGGACTTGGTAAAGAGTCTTATGAATATGAGAATGAATCGCTAAATGATGGTGATAGAGCTTTCACAAAAATATGTATGGCATTTTCTCCTACCTTGCACTACCTTAATTGATTCTACTGAATACCCAAATTATTTCTGGACAGAATTGGATAGAACCTTTGGAAAGCACAATGAGGATCATTATATCACTTTGAAGAGCACAACCAGGACCACAAGATTTCTTTATTCAATATCCTCAGCCTCTATTCTCTTTGATGAAGTTGTTCAAGATGAAGAAGAAGCAGAATCTTCCACACAATCTATTAGAATTGAAGAAAGTATCCTTGGAGTTACTCCTTCTCTTGCTGCTCCAGAATTTTATGAGATCTATGATATCTCATATTCTCATATGGCTGATCCAGAAGAAGACATTCAAATCTATTTTATTGCAGAAAAACTCTCCTTACATTCTATGCAAAAATTCTTGACTAATTCTTCTATTATAAATTGTGTGCATAGTTTACTAGCAATTGCTCCAGGAAAGGGAGAGAAATTTGATTTCTCTGTCTCTAATGATAATGTTGGTGTGTAGATAAGTAATTATTTGGATATTTTCAAAATAATATCAAATTGTAGGAGTGATCCATTCACTCTCATTTCTTTATATCTTTCAACAAATTCCTACACGATTCATGCACCAATACTCAGAATTTTGAAGGACAAAATTGTGCATCTACCATCTCGGTGGAGCACACCCTTCAATATGATATGAAAATATTTGGATATGATATGATAATATTTGGATCTGATCTGATACTACTTGGTTTAATATTTCAGTTTCAAGAGCTTCCAGTGTTACTTGTAGCTGGTCTCATCAATTTTGGTGTAAAAAATCAAGTATCGAAAGTCTCTTCCAAAATTAGTGCTGGGGAATTGATGTCAGTTTTCTCTCATATGTTTGCTGATATTATATTTTGTTAATATTTTTATATTTTGTAAATAATATCATATTTTAAGAGTGATCCATTCACTCTCATTTATCTAGAGATTCCAGCAAATTCGTACATGATTTCATGCACAAATACTCAAGGTTTTGAAAAAGGAGAAAAATGTGCATCCACCATCTCGGTGGAGCACACGCTTGGATATGATATGAACCTATTTCGATATGATATGATATTATTTGGTTCAATTTTTAAGTTTCAAGAGCTTCCAGTGTTGCTTGTAGCTGGTCTTATCAATTTTAGTGTAAAAAATCAAGTACCGCAATTCCCCTTCGAAGCTGTTGCTGGTGATTTGATGTCAGTATTCTTTTATGATTTTGATGATATTATATTTTATGTATCTCTATATATTTTGGAAATAATATCATATTTTAGAAGAGATCCATTTATCCTCATTAATCTTGAGCTTTTAGAAAAATCCTACATGATTGCCTGCACCAATCACTCAGGATTTTGAAGGAGAAAATTGTGCATCTACCATCTCCATGGAGCACACTCTTGGATCTTATATAAAACTATTTGGATATGATATGATATTATTTGGATCTGATATGATATTAATTGGTTCAAGTTTTATGTTTCAATATCGTTCAATAATGCCTGTAGTCGCTCTCATCAATTTTGGTGTGAAAAATCAAGTACCACAAGTCTTATTCAGACTTACTGCTAGGGATTTGATGTTAGTTTTCTCTTATGAGTTTGTCGATATTATACTTTGTGAATCATTGGTTTTTTATAAATATATAAAATATTATGGAGTTCAATCATTCTCTCTCCACATTCCCATGTCTCCTCTACCTATCTATTTGATCACATGCTCATCTCCTCAAAAAACTAGTAAAGATAGAGACATTATGCATTCGCATGGAAACTTTCTCCTAACACTTAGGGCTGAGTTTACCTCACATGGTTTTATGTTCAATGCTGCAATATATTAGTTTCTTGGGTGTTCCTCACATGGTTTGAATTCTCAAGCACTTTTTCTCTCTTATCAGTTGTTTTCAGTTGCTCTACATGGGTCCAGTTTTCATCTTGCACTTGTCTATATTCCTAATTTAGTTGAGCACATCCCTCTTCTTACTAACAGGAAGATTCCTCTAGACATATTCATTTAGTTTTTATTCAGAGGTTCACATGCATAGTATCAAGATGATTCTACACAAAAGAACCAAGATACTGCATAGTGATGCAAATTACAGCAAAATTTTCACAAAGTTTTTATTCAAAACTTGTTTACCTGATTCACTGCTTATTTTGAGGGGGGGTTTTCCCATGAGGTTTTGCCCTATTTACTTGGTATATTAAACAACATTTTTTATATTTTATATTGTATATGCTTGAATTATGGCCTTGTTTCCAAGGACCACAGTTGTCCAAGTTAGGATTCAAGTGGGGTGTTAGGATTTATAATCCTCCCTTGAACAAACTATCTATTAGATTATTTTAGCCTAACTTATGAGTCTTTTATTAATTATTGGGTCCACTAGTACCATTGGGTCCACTTGGACTAATGGGGCCACATGTACCAATCCCTAGAGTGCGGGAAACACCAATAGATGCTAACTAATACTGACAACACTTGCATGCATCAGTTTAGGCGCCTCATAGGCCAATCCCTAAAATTTAGGAGCCATTGGGAGTCCAGACACCAAAATCCTTCAATTGTTGGCAATTGGTAACTAGTTAATCTTAGCTAATTTTTTTGTTACATTCAGTTAGTTTCCCTCCATTATAGTTAGCACCAGTATTGCATGGCTGCATGTGGGAAAACGCCAGTTCTCACCTATCACTGCAGTTAGACTAGTTTGATTGATTGATAACTGATGCATTGACTGAATTAGACATCTGGACTTAACCACTTGGAATCCATTATTGATTTAGACATATTTAGTTAGCCATGCAGTTAGACACAGTTAGATTCAGTTGGTGGATTCGAATTCATCCCTAATGATTTGAATTCCTTTTTATGTAACACCAGATTCTTTAATGAAGATAATACTATAATTATCTAAGCAATACTTGTTTGTTTCCTACGAGATTTGATTTTTTCAGTTTGTATAATTCATTCATATTCACTACATCAATAATTTGGACTTATTGCTTGATGATCTAAATGGAACAACAATTATAAGAAGCTGAAAGTGCATAAGAAATGTTGTTTCCAATGAATTGAAATATACAAACGAATGTTGTGGGCATTCAATGTACCATTTTGTGATCGTACCAGTTAATGTTCACTAGAAGAGCTATAAATAAATGGAATCATCCATCATGGAGTTAGAAAAACAAAATAGATGTAAGGTCATCACATGATTTTTGGGATATTCACCTTGCTTTTCATTGAACTTTGGAATGTTCAATGACACCTTAACTCGGATGGAGGGCCACAAAGGGTTATGTACAATGGGATCATTGGTCAACTTTGAGAAATATGGAAAATCCAATGTTCCCAAGAAAGGGAGTTGCATATTCGACCACGGTTAATTGTAGTATTGGTACATCATGGGAACTCTAGTAGGGAAACAAGCCGATTGGGGTTGTCCATGGTAACCCACATATAGTTGGTATTTGGGAATGTTTTTCCCTATCAAATATTGAATAGGGTTAGGTCCATATTGAGGTTGATAAGCAGGTTGCATCCTTGATTTGAGACACCACCCAGGTAAGGGACATACATGGGGTTAGTATAATTATCCCCACTATAGCATTGCACACCGAAATAAGGTTTTTGGGGATGAGCCCAAAAATATGCGGGCAATGGTGAAACAAGACCATAACCACTAGATCCTACGATCGTAGGCGTGGTTCTTGAAATTTTATGCAAAACAGGAACATAGGGGCTTCTAGTTGTATAGGATGTGGAGGGTGAAGACTGGTTTCCAACTATATTTGAAAAAATCATGGAAGGCATATGAGCACTTCTCGATGAAGGATTCAAAACTGGATTCAAGACAGATTGTGAAACTGCCACTGGAGTGTTGTGTGTGGTGGATTGCATACCAAATCTAGTAATTGTGGGAGCAGGGGGAGAATCAACCACAATTTTACTAGAAGGGATATTCAAGGGTCTACTAAGGAGGTGACTCGGTAGGAGGTCATGGAAATGTCTTCTAGTGGTGGGAGTCAACTCCATGGAAGAGACTTCGTGCACTAGCTAAACCAAATTCAAAAATGGCTTAGGGTAGAGTGGTTTCCCAAAATAGACCAGTTGGACTGAACATAGTAGCAACTGGATCATATGGATAAGGATGATTGAACATGGAACCCGTTGGGTTATGTATTGTAAAATATGGATTTCGGGAATAAGGTTGTTCTGCTATCTGTGGTATTGAATATTCAGTGATCAAAACATTGTTTGGGAGAGAAAACTCTCCCCGTTCTTTTGTCACAGGGACCCCTTCCGATTTTGAAAGAGAGCCACTTCCCGCTTCAGATTTGATTTCCATTTCTTGGTCCATAGGAGATATGGTCGTAGGGTTCAATGATATTTAGGACAATCCTTGTATCGAACGAGATCATCTCCAAATTAATTCAGATAGTTTTCTAGGTCAAACTCTTTGTAAATAACCTCTAACTAAAACAAACCAAGAAAACATTATTCAAACTAATGCACCAAGAAAAGATGTGAGAGGAGAGGATTTGAAGTGATCCTCACATGATTTCTCATATCATCACAACTCGCTATATAATACAGGGTCCAACAATAGAGCGTGACAAGGAGGATTGGGACTGTACCCTTTCTTGAATACTTGACTGCTTGGACAATACGTGTGAACTAATTTCCCTGAGTGTTGTTCTCAATGTATTACGGCGATAAGAATGCCAAAGAGATTTACTCAGATGGTCTCAAGATCCCTGAAGGTGTCTCTCGATATATGCAAGGTAAGTGGGAGATTCTTTTAATAAAATTCTTTTAATCAAATGCAAAATCCTTCAAATTATTTTAATCAAATGCAAAAAATGAAACCAATGGTAAATATTTTTTTTTCTTCTCTTTGCTCTAACATGAAGAAAAAATTACAAAATGAACACTTGAGAGTCTAATAAAACTAATCAAGAGTGCTTCTCTACAAGATATTTATGGTTTTTTTTCAAAATTTTTGGTTAAATAACAAAAATACACAAACCTTTTACAACTAACAAAAAATAAATGAAGAAATATATTCTCTTTTCGTGCATAAACAACATAGATTAGAGGGCTATCTAGAACCAATTTTTGTCAATCATACCAATTCTTTAAACAAAGATGACTACAAATATTTTAAATACTAAACTCAATCACTATCATTAGAGAAAATTTCAACTCAAAATCGTCCTTCTAAGAAAAATAATAAAATAATATTTATTAATTTTGGAGGAAGAAAAGAAAAAAACTATTTTTTTTGTTCGTATTGTCGACATATATCCCTATGCTTTTACTCAAAATTTGATTGTGAAAGCTCGTTGGATGTGAAATTAAATTGGAAATCCAACGAGTACCCACTCGACATACTTTTTATGGACCCGCTACCCCAAAAAAAGAAATACCTGAAAAATGTGATGATGATGTCATCATCACATTTTTTTAGGTATTTCTTGTTTTTGGGGTAGCAAGGTCCATCAAAAGTATGCTGAATCGGTACTCGTTGGATGTGGATATTAATTTCGCATCCAGGGAGATGTCCCGATCAAAATTTGAGTACAAAACAAAAGGAGATATGTCGAAAATACGAACGATTTTTTTTTTTTTTTTTATGATACCTATCTTCAAATTTATATTAAATTTTTTTTTAAGACCTATAAGGTATTTCAAATTTAAATCAATTTCATTGGCTAACACATGATGACATGGAATTTGAATTAGTGTTAAAAGGCAAATTTTTAGTTGAAATTTCGTCTAATGTTCTTGAGAAGAAAACAAGCTAAGAACAAACTCTCCTCCAAAAGCTAGGTGATCAGAGTAACTATCAAAGTTATACCTTAAAAAAATGAAAGATGTATCAAAGCATCAAACATCTAGCTGGGATCCAAGATCTTCCCTAGTACCATGTGTTTCTAGGTTGCATGAGAGATGTGTCTTTCTATAACCGTACCCTCTAAATAGTGACAAAGAGGTGGCTATTCCCTCTACTAACTGATGAAATGTGGTGGCACCACGAGTTGTACACTAGAAAAGAGCGGCGGTCTCACTTTTTATACAGCCCAGATGCAGTGTCCCAATGTGATATTTGAAAACAAAAAACCATGAAGAAGGACTTAGAGCCCAAAATACAAATCAAAATGTCAATTGGAAGACTCCATTATCGAAGAGCATAAAGGATCAAGGGTGAGAAGTGGAATATCTATCAATTTCAAAGCAAATCGGTCAAATCACAATTAGATCTATAGATTGAAAATGAAAATGAAGAATTCAACTTAATAAAATACCAGGAATTCAAACGTACCTAGTATGGTCGCCACTTGTGTTGATGGAAAATCTCATCCAATGCATACAAAGGTTGTTTCCCTAGTCTGAATGGTTCATATCTAGAAAAAATAGACTACAATGCAAAGAAAATTTCCCTATAAATCTAGATCACTTGAATTAACTTCTCTCATACCTTTTAACGGATCTATCTAGCGGTCTGAACTTGTTGTGCTTGAGGTATGCGGTGAATGAACCTGCAATAGACACAAAAAGACAAATACCATACGAGAGTAACAAGATAATCTATATCTCTATGTCGATGTCCAAGGAGAAAGGAAATAAACAAACCATTATAATGAAATATACAATGTTTATGGGAAAAAAGAATGCTTGTATTAATAATCAAATGGGGAGAGATCACAAACAAGCCTTGGTGTTGGGAGCTTCTACCAATGGAACCTTTCCTCAAGCTTCACTTTCATCTAAGGAATCCAAGAAGGTCTTGGATTATTTGGCCAGAGTCTTGATTCTTTTACATAATCTTCCTCCCCTTTCCCATAGGGAGTGATCCACTATTTAAAGGCCATAATGGATATAATGGAATGAGGATTCAAAGGAGAAGGTTGTAGGATCACCCCAAGGATAAGGGATTTCGATCTCCACCTATCCATATTGTCAAGGATGAGGTTCCATGAAGGTTCCTTTGGGAAACTTCTATGAACTTCTTATTTTTACCTTTTTAGGATGAGCACTGTACTTTGCATAAGGGTAAGCATCGATGTTGAGGGGCAATGCTTGCTGCAAGAAGGAAACAAGTGGAAACACTGCTCCTTGCCAATGAAAAAGGTGAATTTCCAGCTTGGGTACTTCCTGTTGTTCATTGACAAGGTACGATGGTGGCTTAAATTAGGGAAAATGAGATAATAAGCCTTATTTCCCAATTATTTCACTTCATACTTTGAGGGATTAGAGAAAACCATGGGATACTCATCTCAGAAAATGATGGTGACGATATTTAGGTGTAACAAAGCATACCTCTGACAAGGATGCTGTACCCCCAACGACAAATTCATCGAAAACACAATGAGCTCCAATGAAACTTGATGTTGGCTTGAATGTTAAAAATGTTGAATTTTCAATGAATCGCCATTTAATTTTCTACATCTTAGTTGTTGGCAATTCGACAAGGAGTCAATTGGATTGGTAAAAAATAAGTGTATTTTATTTGATAGGTGTCCATAAAAAATCCTACAGATGGATTTTTTGTCGGATATTCGATGCAATCACAGTGATGTTTAAAAGAACAAACTTTGTCATATTTTAGACTCATTGTTGTCAAAATTCAGACAAACAATTCGTCATATTTTGGGTTAAAATATACCAGTGAGTGGTGCTCAATAAAATGTTTTGCAAAGATCCTTGCAAACCTTTCTAAACTCCTCCTTCTGAAGTGGATGTGAGCCCATTCATGAGATAAAAACATTTAGAAGTGCGTTAATGGTGGTTCTTGACCTCTTATTTTTTCGAATGGAAGAAATACCTTGAAGATTTTGTGTAGAATTTGGTGAATTGTAGGAGAAAAGACTATATATCTAGAGAAACATAAGACATGATGGAGGCATTCTTCAACAAGAACCTAATTCAGGACAAGCTATCCAATGGATTCTTCAATTTGAACTTGATTTGGGAGAATTTCTTCAATGGATAAAAGAAATTTGTAGATCACCTCTTCTTGTGGGCATGTAAAAGGGTTTCCTTGGTTGAGTGGTGGATCATGGATGTGCATATTTCCTTGTAGTCCAAATGTTGCCAAGATTCTAGGGCCTTCTTCATGCTCTAAATGTATGTGAATATTTCCTCATAGGACATGATTTTTTAGGCTTATGGGGCATCCTTCAACAATAATGGATCTAGCATACCAATAGTGTAGCAACTGAGATCAGGAGATAGGAGATCCATGGCTGCAAATGATCTCTTTAATGGTTGAAAATGAGCTCTCTCATGGCCAAGAAATCACTCTTCGATGGATGAAAATGAGATCTTTGGTGTTTGAAAATGAAATTATTTGATGGTTGTAAATGAGCATTCCCTTTATGGATGCAAATGTGCTCCTTTGATGGATGCAAATGAGCACTTGGATGGTTGTAGATGATAAATTTAATTCATGCAAATGAGATAAAATTGAGATCTTTGGTGGATGAAAAACCCTTTTTTATGGCTATAAAATTCCACATTGAAGCCACAAAAGCTTGATCCCTGAGAAAAAAATCAAATCAACAAATAACTAATCATGTGAAAAATTATTATCATAAATCATTATATATAAAAAACTAGAAGTAGATAGGAAGAATAGAATGATTTATCTCATCAACTTGAATGAATGATGATCGATATTATTTAGAAAAAGACAGTTCAAATTAGGGTTGGTGGGAATTTTAATTGCACATGTAGTGCTTGGAGGTGAGTTAGGATTGGCTAGAGATAGATAACCTTAGTTATCAATGCACATTCACTCATATTTATTTTAATTAATCCTAGGACTCATAGAGCACTAGTTTAATTGAAGAAGTGCATGCAAAACCCTTCACCTACTCAACTAGGGAGATAATGACTTAACTATAGAATTAATGAATATAATGGGTTAGTTAGGGTCATTTAGGGCCTATATTATTGGAGTATATCTAGTCCTTAATTGATTTCAACCTAAAATCAAGGAAAAATCCCTCAAATCAAGGTATCCACCCCCAAATCAAGGAAGGTACTCCCAAATCTAGGATTTTAAGTTAGATTTGATTCATATGCTCAATTTAAGTGTGGTTTGGCCCATTAGAGTCATAAGAGTAGGGTCTACCTCACTAGGTAGAGTGTTATATTCTCTAATATATTCCTAGAGTGGAACTCAAGGACAAATAGTGAATGGCTAGGCATGCATAATGCAAATATTTCTATATGGATTATGTAGCTGGCTTGTAATGCTAAATTGAAAGATAAGTAAATATTATATTGGAACATAATAAAATGGTCCTAGATGGCTCTATAAAAAGAACTATATGGTTTATGATTCCACTAGATAGGAAGATGAAACGGGGCTTATGCAAGATTAAATCTTCTATTACCAATTGTCAACCTTATAACTCATCATTTTGTTGTAATTTTACATCTACTTTAAATAAGTCCATTTACATCAGTTTGACTATTAAATTCAATCATGGAATTGCCATGTGAGGTTCGTGGGAGAATTATTCTCATGTAGGTATGGAGGCATGGGATGGATATACTTTTATGATAGTTTTAAGAGTTATTTCTTCTTTGGTGAGAAGTTATGTTCGTTTTTATTTCATAATCCTCTGATTTCATTTGGAGTTTAATGTCCTAAGTCTAGTGTACAGACCTAAACACTCTTCAATTCTGTAAATTATATTAAAATTTCTGAACTTGAATTAATTTACACAATGGCTTCTCAGACTAGGCAAATAAGGGGTTTCTTCTGGGAAATTTATAGGAAAAAGGAGTGAGCAGTGGAAAGAAAAAAAAGATATTTCAGATGAGTAATTTCCTCTTCCATAACACATTTATATTTGGTTCCATTTAGGATTTAGATTCCGCACTGCGGAAACCTACTACCACGCTTCTGGGCGGCCAAACCATGAAACTAAGGTGAATAGATCGGTCTGTTTCAACTAGGGACTTCTGGGAACCTGCATAAGTTTCTTCCAGCATTAATATAACATAAATATAGTATTTATATAGTTTACTGATTTTCTAGAAAGTTCTAAGAATTTTTGGGTGAATTTGGTGATTTTTGGCAGTTTTGGCCAAGGAGAACCCTTGCACAGAGGAGGATATGAAAAAGTGGTACATACACAAATAAAAATGGTTCTAGAGTTGTATATGGGAAGGTGCATCTATTACTGACCCACAGGAACTGACAGATCTTAGTTTGAGTTTACAGAACTTGTTTTACATCAGTTTTAGTAAAACTAGTTATTTTCCAATGCAAATCTAGACTAGGTTGACTTAAAATGAGTAAATATTAGCCATTTCGAATCAGATTGGAATAAAAATTTCAGAAAATTTTTATGATATAATATTACATCCAATAAACTTGAAATTACTATCATCAATTAACTATAACACTCTCTTCAACATTGTGCATCATTACAATGTATTTTATTGACATAATATAAGGAAGGGCATGGAGGTTTGAAGCCTCAAATATTGAAAAATCTTGGACCTGTTAATGAAATATGATTTACAATAACGAATGGATGTAGGATACTTAAAAATCATGAATCAACTCATAGAGTCTTCTCCATAGCTCCAATGTAACCTGCAATGAGAAGGGGGGGAAGAGGTGAAGAGGAGAGAGGGAATGAGAACCTTGGGGCACATCTCCCAAGAACCCGAGGTACAACACTCAGCAAGGAAACCTTATTTTCATAAACATAAACATAATAAACATCCAAACTGAGAAATGGAGCTCCAATTGTCTTTAAATACACCTCGGTGACTTGTTGAGCAAGTCAATCACTTGTTAAGCAAGTTATCACTTGCTAAACCCTAACCCTAGCCACAAATTCACCCTCCTTGAGTAAATTAGCATGTGTAAGACAATAAATATGTTTCCCTTTCATCCACCTTCATCCAATTTGGAAACTTTGCTTTCCTTGACCCATAATTGCTATTTTTCCTTATGACAACTTTTCTTGGCTTTCCTATTTTTATGATTGAACTGCAAAAAGGAAACTACACCCTCCTTGGTCAATTGTTGCCTCTTTTTTATTTGACTGCTTTTGTCATATATTTTGGCACTTACCCTTTTCCTGTCTGGTTGATTTTGTCATATAGTTTCTAATTTTACCTTGGCAAGTTGGCTTTCCCAAGTGGCCCTCCTATTAATGGAAACTTATTTTCCACCTAATTAATTACATAATAATATTTAATGACAATTAATATACCAAGTACATCCATCCTAAGTGACATTTAAATAAAATATCCTAGGTTAATTTATTTAATGCATATTTTGACCGATTTGGTGCTAGGCAAGGTCAACACTTCTGGTGATCAAAATGTGGGGATATGACAGTCCTCCCCTCCCAAGTCTACTTGTCCTCAAGCAGAAGCACCACAGAGTGCTGCAAATTTGTCCACCATGTTTCTACTACGGCACTCTGATCATATGCATTTCCCTTATACCACTTCCTTTAGAAAAATTGCTAACCCAGTTAAGGTAGCTGAGTAGAATTCCTGGATCCCACTGCCTCCTCTATAAGGACCCAAATTTTGCTGCCACCTTTTGAACTATGCCATTCCTAAGAATGCTGGGATCCCATGGTTTTATTTTCCTCCTTCCACCCATTAGTATAAACAATAAAATTTTATCATTGTAGAGGATGAAAATGAGGTTATGAAAATCATACCACCATACTAGAAGCTCATCTCTCTCCATGCCAAACTAATTTTTTTTTTAAACTCTCCCACCAGACATTGAATTCCTTAATGCAGGACCAAATCATCTTGAGCCTCTCTAAAATATGAAAATCCATGTGCAAGCTAGAACTGGAACTCACGTCACTATTGTTATGAATACACAAGATGTTATCCCATGCCCATCGATGTATATTGAAAGCATCATATAGCAGCCATACATGCTCATTCCATTTCTCATACAATTTCTTTGATGTGTCCAACGTCTCTCCATTGATGGAAGCAAGATGTTTACGCTCCAGTGCACACATATCAATCATGTGTCTAGCCACCCAATCAATGGACGGGCAAACTTTCATACTAAATGATTCAGGTGGGAATAATTCAGCTACTACTAATGCACTTGTCAAACCACATGGTTTGACCATCAATACCTCAACTGGAAGAGTAAAAGTATCATGCTCCTCTTTTGGCATCAACAAAAAAAATCCTTTCACCCAATTTTCATCCCCACATGATGTGGCTGAAATAGAAGTGTGGGGTGAAGAATTGTGAGCCAAATCCCTAGAATTCTCATCAATAAAGATAATGGATCCACAAATTCCTCCATTATTTTTCTGAGTGACAGTGTGATCATGTGCCTCCTCCAAAATTGTACAACATTTTCCTAGAGGAAACTCATAATCTCTTATGAACCATGCAAGTGCTTGATATTCATATTGCTTGACCTCAAAATCCTCAAGCACATGCAAATCAGAATGCACCTCATGTGCATGTGTATGGGAGGTATATAATAGCTGCAAAATAATTCTTTGTTGCTGTTCACATGTCAAGACAATGTCAATCACAACAAAAAAATTATTGCAGAAATAAAAACATTTCCCTCCCAAGGTCTTCATTCCAATTATGTCTCTATGGAACTCAACAGGTGCTCCCCTCTTCATCCAATGGCTCAACTCTCTGTCATTGATCCAAGGGTGCAAAAATCCATGAATTAACCCACACATTGAAAGTATGTGTAGATCTCATGCATTCTTGTCAAAAGTGGCTCCACACACATGCCTTTGCTGCTGCTTGTAAACCATAGAAAAATCAGCAATATTAAAAACAATTTTCTTGCAACAAGACATAAAATTTTTACCTTCCATATTTTCCTCTTCAATGATTCCTCTATCCAACCATCTAGTGGATGAATCAGAGATATTTATTGACGATTTATATGATATATAATCATCCATATCTTCTGCAATAGGATCTATCTCCCATGCGGATAAATCATGATCTCCCTGTTGTGCATCCGACACAAACCAAAAAAAATTCTTCACCCACTGTTTAATCCCCATTGGTTTTTTTGAATCTAGGACATGTGGGAAATAACTGTGAACCTTCTTTGCATGTTTGAAACCTTCAATAATCAGACTTATGGCTTCAACTTTTTCGTTATTGGCTGGCCCAAATTGGGTGCTCTCATCCCACTCTTCCATGGGAGAGTGACTGTCTTCAAGGAACAACTCAAGTTTCCTTGGAAAGAAATCAAGTGCTTGGTTCTCATAAAATTGTTCTGCACACTCTTTAAGCACATAGCAAAAAGAATTCTCCTCATGGTCCAGCCACTCATGAGGTTCCTCTATGGATTTTTTTATTCCATTTACCCAAAAGGGATGACCCTCAGGAAAGATTGAGGATTCAGTCAACTCTTTCCACTCTTGTTGGAATTGTTCTATCTTCATTTGTGATTCTAAGAGGGAACTTTGAGTGTATCCGAAAAGAATCTTGGGTGGCCAACAAATCACCTTTGAGCTTGTAGTTCTCTTCTTCATATATGCAAATAATTTCTTCATCACACAGTGATGCTTCCCATAATAACTCAACAAGCTCAAACATGTCATTTTTATCTGAAAGCAATTGTGAGAAATTACCTTTGATTGTGGACATTGCTTTTTGGATATTCTCCATGGCTTCAAAGGAAGATTGGTCTTCCATTAAAGCAGCTTCCCAACATATATTTGAAACTGAAGCATGAGTGTCATGGAGAATTTTTAGAACCTCTTGGATCTTCTATTCATCCATCTTCAATGACCCTGCAAGAAGATGAGATTTTTGTAGATGTTCCTCGTCGTCATTTTCCATCACCAGATCAATTTCATGTAGCATCACTGGATCAATTTCATGTAGCGCACTTGAGGTTTTGAAATCTGATCCATATGTTGTTGCTATTCATATTTTAATTCCTCAAGAACATAATTTGGGCTGCAATTTAAGTGCTCATTCATCCTTGGTGCACCATAAAGATATTCTCTCAAAGTTTCATCCTTCATACTGCATTCATTTTTGACACCAGAATTCTGAACCTTGTCACTAGGGGGCTCAACCATTCTAAACTCTTCACTGGAAATGGCTGCCATATCAGAATTACACAATGACACATAAAAATCAGAATTTACTAACTCGCCATGTGTGATGTTCTCCTCCTTATGTGGTGGAATTATGATGGCTTGTTCACCCACCCATTTCTCTGCTTTACACCCTACTGAGATGTGCTCAATTTGTGCTTCCTTATGAGGCTCAAGCGGTGACTGTAAATCTAAATCATGTTTATATTTTGGATCAGATCCAAAATATGTCTCACCGTCATCAATATTCCCAATCTCTTCTGCACTTATCTTGAAATCAGCCACAAAGAAATTTGGATTCATCTCACCTTCCATGTTACCAACAACTAGATGTTTGAATATTGGATCTTTAGTTGTGCATGGATCTTCTTCATCTCCTTCTGATGGAGGATTCAATGATTTATCATCCTCATGGATACTGCAAATACGCTGATCTCTCTTTTGGGAAAACCCAAATAATTTCTCAAAGAAACCATGTGCATATGGCTCTAATGAATCTTCACTTTTGGTCCTCTTTCCTTCCCTTTTACTTTAAGAAGTGGAACAACTTAGTTCCTTTATTGATGGCTTCTTTGTATTCAGAGAACCTACATGTATTATTATTTTTTGAAAACATACACTTTCCAACTTTATTTCCTTCATGCCGAGAGACACTACTACTCCCTTCTCCATGTTTGCTTGCCAACTGCTTAGCAAGGAAATCTCTAGTCTCTTGATCTAAATGGATGATGCTTTGAGATACATATTTCAGCCCTTTCAACGTTCTTTGCATAAAAATTCTTAAATATTCTATATCATCCAATTTTGAATGCTCTCCTTCCTCAAATAACTCAAAGTCTAAATCTTCCATGACTGGAACTAATTCCACAACTACAACTTGAAGATATTGTTAAGCTACTTTTCCACTGAGAGATTCTTTCCATAGGTTGACCCAAAGAAAGTGCTTTGATACCACTATAATGTCCTAAGTATGGTGTACAGACCTGAACACTCTTCAATTCTGTAAATTATATTAAAATTTCTGAACTTCAATTAATTTACACAATGACTTCTCAGACTGGGAAAATAAGGGGTTTCTTCTGGGAAATTTATAGGAAAAAGGAGTGAGCAATGGACAGAAAATAAAGAGATGTCAGACATGGAATTTCCTCTCCCCTAACACATTTATATCTAGTGCCACTTATGGTTCATATTCCGCATTGTGGAAACCTACTACCATGCTTTTGGGCGGCCAAACCAAGAAACTAAGGAGAGTAGTTCGGTCTGTTTCAACCTGGGGATTCTGGGAACTTGCATAGGTTTATTCCAGAATTAATATAACATAAATAAATTTTTTATATAGTTTACTGATTTTCTAGAAATTTCTAAGAAGTTTTGGGTGAATTTGGGGATTTTTGGTAGTTTTGGCCAAGGAGAACCCTGCGCAGAGGAGGATACAAAAACGTGGTACAAACGCAAATAAAAATGGTTCTAGAGTTCTATATGGGAAGGTGGGTCTATTACTGACTCACACGAACTAACAGAGCTCAGTTTGAGTTTACAGAACTTGTTTTACATCAGTTTTAGTAAAACTAGTTATTTTCCAATGCAAATCTAGACTAGGTTGACTTAAAATGAGTAAATATCAGCCATTTCAAATCAGATTGGAATAAAAATTGCAGAGAATGTTTATGATATCATATTACATCCAATAAACTCAAAATTACTATCATCAATTAACTATAACACTCTCTTCAACATTGTGCATCATTACAATGTATTTTATTGACATAATACAAGGAAGGGCATGGAGGCTTGAACCCTTAAATATTGAAAAATCTTGGACCTATTAATGAAATATGATGTACAGTAACAGATGGTTTTAGGCTGCTAACAAATCCTGAATCAATTCAGAGAGTCTGGTCCATAGCTCCATTGTAACATGCAATGAGAAGGGGGAGAAGAGGTGAAGAGGAGAGAGGGAATGAGAACCTTGGGGCACATCTCCCAAGAAACTGAGGTACAACACTCAGAAAGGAAGCCTTAGATTCATAAACATCAACATAATAAACATCCAAACTGAGAAATGGAGCTCCAATTGTCTTTAAATAAACCTAGGTGACTTGTTGAGCAAGTCAATCACTTGTTAAGCAAGTTACCACTTGCTAAACCCTAACCCTAGCCACAAATTCGCCCTCCTTGAGTAAATTAGCATGTTTAATAAAATAAATATGTTTCCCTTTCATCCACCTTCATCCAATTTTGAAAATTTGCTTTCCTTGACCCATAGTTGCTATTTTTCCTTGTGACGGCTTTTCTTGGTTTTCCGATTTTTATGATTGAACTCCAAAAAGGAAACTACACCCTCCTTGGTCAATTGTTGCCTCTTTTGTATTTGACTACTTTTGTCATATATTTTGGCACTTTCCCTCATCCTATCTGGTTGATTTTGTCATACAGTTTCTAATTTTCCCTTGGCAAGTTGGCTTTCCCAAGTGGCCCTCCTATTAATGTAAATTTATTTTCCACCTAATTAATTGCAGAATAATATTTAAGGACAATTAATATACCAAGTACATGCCTCCTAAGTGACATTTAAATAAAATATTCTATCTTAATTTATTTAATGCATCTTTTGACCCCCTTGGTGCTAGGCAAGGTCAACACTTCTGGCGATCAAAATGTGGGGATATGACATGGAGTGTATCACCCATTTTTCTCTCATGGATACTTTTACACCAAGTAGAATTGTTTTCATGTTGTTCATTCAATTACCATTACCATAACAGAGGATTAAATAACCATAAATTTGCATTGTGAAGAGAAATTGGAGACATTATAAGCGAGAGAATGGCTATAGGTGATGATAGAGGATAGGAAAGATAGGAAACGTTACCCATTGAATGTTTTGGTTGCTACTAAATGCTTGTGAAGTCAGGAATTAATGTTCCACGAGTTTCTCCAACAAAATATAGCACATTGTACTCTTTATATCCCCATTGGTACTCACTATAAGGGTTGGATTCTTGAGGGAACTATGGAGAAGTGAAGCGAGTTCCTTCATTTTGTTGTGTGGGATAGTAGAAGAGAATTATAAGCCTGGGATGGTTGAATGAGATACCTATAATTGCTCAGTGGTGAGAATTCTGGCTAAGTATGAGAGTGAATGGGTTCTGGCTAAGAGAGAGGAGCTTGTAGTTGTTTTCTTCACCCCGATGGTCTTGTAGCCTTGCTTGGGAATGGTATCTATAGGTGATAGCTAGGATTTGGTGGAATATCACTCTTACATAGCTATTTGTTAGAATGTTCCTTTTTAAAATATAAGTATTTTGATGTATATGAATACCGACTGATTTTATTTACTTCTTGTGATGAATATGCTTGTTTATGCATGATGTATGTGTGGGCATAGTTTTATTTTCTTTTACATTTATGCAATTGGACATACATTTCTTATTCATAAACTCATAGTATGGTCATGGAGAAATATTTATAAGCATGAAATTCATAAATACCTTCTGTTATGGTCGAATTGATGGATGGGGACATCATAGCTTCAATTAATAACTGGTGTAGTTTCCAATAAAATAATTGAAGTTTAATTGTTCTCTTCTCTCAAAGACCAAGATGTCGGTTTTGTAAATAAATATTCTATAATAGGATTTGTAGCTAAGGAGAGGAAGTTTGTAAAAACGACTAATTCATATTCATTGTTTTCGTTATATGTTATTTATTGTATGTTACCCTAAAATTGAGAACAAGTACAACTCTTTAATGCCATGATTACTAACACTTGTTTTTGCACTAAGCTAAACTTTAGACCATTTGTACCTAAAATCGAGGCAGTTTTCTCGCAAAAATCCACTCAAAATTGTTTAAAGAGTAGTTTTCAGTGTTTGGAATTGCATAATCTTGGTGCCCCAATGGTAATCGAGGGTCCTTTTATGCAATAAAAATTGCAATTTTATCACTAAAAATCACATTTTCAACAACAAATAGTGTTATGGATTCGGCCAAACTTGCCTGAAAAGCAAATGGTCTAGAAGTTAGCCAACTCCCTTGTTTCTAGTTTGTTGCATCTCTTTAGTCTTTATATATTTAACAAATTAAAAATATTTGATCCCTTTTAACTCTTAATTAGCCCTATAAATTTGTAAACTCTACACATATTTCATAATATCTTGGTAAATAGATTTAGTTTATTTATAAAACTTGAATTAAACAACTTGTTAAAATATTAAAATTAAAATAGATTTCTCAAAATTAATCAAATTTAAGACCCACACTTGCCAAACACAACTTTGCTACATCTTTTTTTTTGCATGTATCCTTATGGACATTTCAACAATTTAAATATGTTTTTGATAACATATCAAAATTTGACATTTATACTTCTTCCAAACCATTATAAAAACCGACTTAGATTTATCTTGACTAAGAATTTATTAAAAAAAACTAGCATTCTTCTAATTCACACATAAAAAGATTTGAGCTCTTTCTACTCTTGATTAATCTTAGATAAATTTGTAAATTATACTTATAGTTAATATATAATAACTTGTTCTTAATATATTTAGCTTTTAATGAAACCATAAAACACATTTGTTTTTAATATGTTAACTTTTAACATCCTAAGAAAGTAGTGTTTTTCACAATAAATTTATATATACATATATAAATATTGTTTTTAATTTATTTATGACTTTCTCTTTCTTAAATTATGATGAGTTTTTATCTATATAGATATTGAAAATTTACTTAATTTACTTTTCTATAAACAATAATATTAATTAAAATAAATTAGAAACATTATAATTAATGTTAGACACAATAAATTTTATCTAAGTAATCAAATAGTTATATGGTCATTAGAAAAACTTACCAAGGCCCATTACAAAACAATGTTAACACAATGCAATTAGGCTTTCGACGTTATGGTCATGGCTGTGCCACCTATATGTCTTTAATATATCTTTGACTTTAATATATCTTTAATTAAGCCCTTGTTAACTGGATAGTTCATCCGGTTATGAAGGAAAACCTACATTAAATGGGTTGGCGCTATAGCTTGTTACTTTAAATGTGAGAACTTAGAAAGTGGATGAACTACTTTGCAATCCTTGATTTATGGTTGTTGGTTGAAAATGATAAGAGTTTTTTAAGCATTGTTTTTAATCTTTATTTTTGAAGCACTTGTATAGAGTGTTTAATTTTGAAGTTGATAGTCCATCAAAGCTTGTGAAAGGAGTCTGTCTTAATTTAAATGTGAAAACTTGGAAAGTGAATTAACTACTTTGCAATCTTTGATTTATGGTTGTTGATGGTTGTTGGTTGAAAATGATAAAAAATTTAAGCGTTGTTTTTAGTCTTTATTTTGTAAGCACTTGTATAGAGTGTTTAATTCTGAAGTTGGCAGTCTATCAAAGCTTGTGAAAGCAGTCTGTCTTAGTATTCTTCATTTTTCCGAAGGAATTTTGTTTGCTGAAGGAAGCTTTTCCTGTTTATAGTTTTCCTCTGGACTTCTTTGGAATGTTTTAAGTGGACTGGTTTTGTACTTATTTGGAGTTTGGTTGTTTTGATTAACAGTTTTTGATATTTGCAGATTGTCTCCTGATGAAAAGTGTGTTATTAGTCAAGAGTGCCCAGTAACTTTTTTTCAACTTGTCATATGCACTGCCTGAAGGGTACTTTACTTTGAAAGGTCTGGATGAATATCAAATTACATACTTTCCCAGTGAAAAAAACACACTGAAAACTTCATGCATTTTTATTTTGTTTTTGGACATGTGATTTAAAGTACCCCGAGTAAAAATATGTGGTTTAAAGTCCCCCAAATAAGTTTCTAGTAATTGGTTCTAGATACTCAAAAAAACCTAATGTGTTTTATGTGGCGGTGCATCTAGCCAGGTTTCTACTTCTCAGCGTCGACTCTAGCGGATGACGAGCATACTCGGATCCCGGATCATGAACGCCAATCTTGACTTTGCTGACCAGAGGTGCCATGCAGCAATCTATAAACAGTGATTGGTATTGATATAGAATAGTGTCCCACCAACGGCCATAGCATCGGGTGCTTTCTACTTACAAATCGGAAGGAGGTCCTTATCAATTCACTTTACCTCAGAGTTTTGTCGAAGATCCCATTCTTTGCTTTTAGGGAATAGACAAAACCTCCCCAGAGAAAGACATTTTAGCCTGCAATTTCTTAGTTTGCAACTTTTGAGCGACAAATGAATGCCACAAAGTTTTGATGTACTACAACTACATAAATAATTGAAGCCATTGTCACTATATGCATTTGACAGAATGCATCAAGACATATACTAATTATTGGTGTAGGAGAGATCTTGAAGCCATTGTCGGTATATGCACTTGACGGAATGTATCAAGACATATACTAATTATTGGTGTAAGAGATCTTATTATTTGTGGGACAAGAGACCTTCTGTTCACCGCTACTTCTATCCTACCTCTTAGAATTAAACAAGTGTTCTTAACTGTTATACCAACTCAAAATAAGAATCAATCTACAATCCAGTTATCTGTCCTGTCAATATTGACAAAAAATTTCCAATTATGGATTAAATACAGAGGAGCTGTTAGTCCATCGGAATGGAAGGACAGAGTGTAGTCCATGGGCATATGACATCCACAGATTGGTTTTCTTCTTCTGTGGACAAAGTAGTCGTTCTTGCTCAACGAAGTAAACTTTAAATAAAATGACGAGTAGAAGAGCATTCCGTCTGAAGACTGCTCGACTTCAGCGTTGCTCAGCAGGCCGTTACGAGACAAATAGGTGTGTTGCAATGGGGACTGCACCGAGTTTCCAGTGTGATGGTGGAATTTCTTAATACGCTATGTTAATTAGGTCATTTCCTTTTCATTGTACCAGTGCTCCAATGTCTCTCTAATTTGCTTTAAAATTATCTTGCGACTGTTTATTTTTTCTGTGTTTTAACAGGTATCAAAGATGGAATGTCTATCTACTTGGCTCTAAAATTGTCTGTCCACGAGGCCAAAACAAGGCATTTATATTATATATTTTTTTATTTAAAATATAAAAAGGTTAATGTCACTTGTCTTAGTTGTTTATTGCATCTTACAAAATGACCTTGACCACATAACTAGAACAGCTGCGGTTGTCCCTTCTTTTATATATAATTTGGAATTAAATTCATAAAATAACATAACTAGAACAGCTGCGATTGCAAAGATAAATTATATATATATATATGTATGTGTGTGGAAGGGGGCGCCATGGAGCTCTGCGGCAAGGTAGAAGGAGCAGAAGGCGAAGGTAGGCCGGCACCACGGAGCAGCAGAAGCGGTCTTTTCGTTTTTTAAAACTTTTATGAAGCAAATGGGGGAGGCAGAGATAACATGCGTGAAGGAGAGGGAAAACTTAACCCAAGATGCAGCTGGACGAAGTGGATTACATGACGACGGGGAGATGGAGATTTTTTGCACACGGGATGAAGTACATTGCACGCTGGAATAGTCAGAAAAACTGGTGGAGAGAGTGCGAAGTACGGTTCCGCGGGAGACAATGGAGCAAGTAGATGAGGCGCGTTTTAAAAATGAAGGCGCAGATAATACTATGATCAACCACGATCCTGCTATCGTGAGCACTAAGAAACCAAGAAAAGTTAAAGGCATTAGAGCGCAAAAGAAAGCAGCAGAGTTAACTGTGGGCCGTGACATCGAGATCAAACAAATCCCAGAATACTTAAACTTAGCCATGGTTGGTCGGTTCTGTGGAAAAAACCCAAGGAAGGAAGCGATGCAGGGGTGGGTCAGTAAAAACTTGGAAAGTGAGCTAGGATATTCACCCGATCTTCATTTTTTGTCGCGAGGTTGGTTCTTATTGAAGCTGAAGCAAGAATGAGATGGTCAAAAACTACTAGATAGAAAGTTGCGATGGGGGCCATCCGGTCTCATCTTGCAGAAGTGGCGGATTGATTTTGACCCAAGAAAGGAGCCCCTAAACAAACAACATATATAGGTGATCCTGCGAAGGCTTCCTATGGTGTTATGGGAAGCAGATTATCTGGAAGGGATAGGGAGGGATAGGGAATAAAATAGGAAAATTTGTGGCCTTAAAAGATGGATGGGACATGAAGGTGGATTGAAGATGCGCAAAAATCCTAGTGGAAATAGACCTAAGGAATGGTTTATATGAGGAACTGAAAATCAGAATGCATGCAAGCGAGTGGTGTCAACGCT
This sequence comes from Pseudotsuga menziesii, assembly GCA_001517045.1. NCBI lineage: Eukaryota > Viridiplantae > Streptophyta > Pinopsida > Pinales > Pinaceae > Pseudotsuga > Pseudotsuga menziesii. The sequence goes on from LPNX010844428.1 coordinate 60,073, forward strand.
TGGACTACTGTAAGGTCCCATTCCGATGTTTCAGGTGTTGAGAAGTAGGACATATGTAGAGGGACTGTCCAAAAGCAAGGAAGGAAGCCCATTTCAAGAAAATTTGGGTAAGGAAGGAAGCAAGAAAAATGGAGGCTGGGCATGAGTCCAGGAGTAGTATAAATATGGAGCGGTTAAGTTGCAAAGCGATATAGGGGATAAGCAAATTGCTGATAAGAGCATTAAGAGTGAGAAGAAGCATCAAGGTGGCGAACATGAAGGTGGGAGAGTTCCTACAGAAACGATTTCACAAGAAGGAAAAGGGAGGGATGAACTAGGGGGACGTCAATGGGAAGAAGGAGAAATGAAAAAAGGTGGCGAACGCGACACAAATAAGGATGAAGGGTTAGGAGAATCTTGGAAAATTTCAGAAAGGACAGATAATGGAGCAAGCATAAAAGGTGACCACATAGGAAGCAAAGGGAAAGGCCAGCTCAATAGTGAAGACTCAAGCAGATCGAAGCAGAGGATGCTAGGCAAAGAACCAAAATCTAACTTAGTTGAGAAACCTAGCCCTAGTTCAGTTTGCTGAGCTTTAAACAAAGAATCGGAAATCCTTGATGTCCTTTATAAAACGGTTAGTTTGGGAAAAAACTTGGAGAGGCACTACAATCTCCGTCCGAGATTACTCAAAATGCTAGAAGAGGATTCTTTGTCCTCAGGAGGGTTGGCTCACAACTCCATCCCCAAAACACACCTAGGCAGAAAAACCTTCCTTTGTAAAGATCAGAAGCAAGTGGAATTAGCAGTAAAACGAGGAAAACAGTCCACAATTATAGGGGCGCTTAGAAAAAAAATCCCCGGTAGGGGTTATAAAATGAAAATCCTTTCTGTAGCGTCCCCGACCCTCCGACCGGCGAAGAGGATGCTACCCACACCAGAAAATCAGGAAAACAGCTCCGTGAACACGAACAGACATCAATGCTGAAATTAAAACAAGCTTAACAGAATGCATACTAAGATGCATAATCCATCATACAAGGATGCATAGTTACTCAACATACAGTGGAAGCTAACATATACATTCTAGCATCAACATGTTCATCATTCTTTGTGAAACAATAGATATAATTGCATAGATAAAATAGTCATGAGTACTTATCTTTTAATGAAGAACTCTCCCGCAACCAGCTACGTCGTTGCAACGTTCCACCCAACCATAGGCCAGCGTGCTCATCAATCTCTCAGTAACACTGCCACCCCCGAGCTGGGCATGATTCCTCAAGGAATAAGGGTCAACACAGGCTTACACATAGCCAAGGATACACAAAACACAGCCAAACCCACACAGCATGGTTTTACCAAGTCATCAAAGAGCTAGGATAGGCTAAATGCCAAGCTGGTGGCCTCAGCACCAGTCTTCTCATGCATACATAGCCTCTAATTCCACTCTCAACAGTCTGAAGACTAACCACTGCATACCACAGCAAAACAATCCCTTCACAGCTCTGTGAAGACAACCAGATGACAGTCCCAACAAAGGCGAAACACAACTCAAGCCACAAGACACCTCAGAGTTGTTCTTGGCCCTAGCGTGGCCAAAACAACTCAACAGCAACCCAAAACCAGGGTACGTCAACAGCCACAACGCACAATAAAATTACGGCGACTTTACACAGTCCCAACATAGAGGAGAAGCCAAACTCCCAGCGTGGACATAGAAAACTCAGCTAACGGATGCAGAATTAGCAATCATCTGACATCCAAGAGCTCACAGCACACAATTCCTCAGTGCGAATGCTAAAGAAAGTTACACAGACAGAGATGGGAAAAGAACTGGTTCTCCATCATTCACCGAAACTAGTGTGGAACACACAGGTGCACAGTCCCGAGCATGAATGGCTCATGTACCCGAAATCCTGAGTGACAGCCACGATTTCATCCGTTCCCTGCGTGAGAAAAACCAACGCAAAACTCCTATGCATGAGAAGGGGAGAGAATGACTCTCTGAGTGTGGATGGAAAATGGATGGAGAATCCCCCAAAACGGTGCGCATGAGGAGGCAGTCCTCCCTGCATGAAGGGAGAAACTTATACAGACCACAATCATCCAAAAGAATGGAGAGCCGACCACAATCCACCCAATAGAGGTATTCACAGCAGCCACCGATCAGGGAAAACAACAACCATGGTTCAACGATGAAATCCCTGGGACATTCACAGACCAGACGCAGCCAACAGTAATGGAAAACAATGGCCCTTCCTGAACAATGAAGCCACAACACATCTTCATAGTCGACCCGGGACATTACACAGTCCGATATTGGAAACAGGGTCAGACTCTCTGCGTGAATCGGAAGGAGAACGCATCCACCGACTAGCAATCGGTGAGGGAGGGGAGAATAAAGAAAAATTGTCCCCTACATGCGAGTGAGCAGAACCAAAAAAAAACGTGAAGAAGTGGGGATCGTGGGAGAGAAAAAAAATGGCAGTGGAAGTTGCTTCCAACGTGAGGTCAACTCGCTGGTGGAGTGTATGTGTGGGCAAGGACTGACAGTCCTACCACACTCCACTCCCAGCCATAACTGCCTCAACTAATCCACAAGGCATTAAGAGGTTGGTTGAGACAAGGGAAGATGGCAAATCAAACAAGGCTTTTCCCTCCCTTAGACCAAGGTTTGACATCCCCCACACCCTTATCCTTTGGAATCATGCCCTTTTCATTCAACATTGCGCCATCATAGCTGGTTGTGGTTTATTTTTAATTGATGTGCGTATTTACATGATGCCCAATTATAATGTGCCGGATAGCACAATATACCATCAGCAACTATCCCCATTGCCGAAACATACCCAACAAAAATCGATGGTGGGGATTTTGCCTTGAGCTCCCCACCACGATTAATTACATTATATACATCATGCGAACAGGGTCAAAACTGGGGTGTTACATTCCCCTCCCCCTTGGAATAACACCATCCTCGGTGTTCCAATACATAGGAATACATATACAATACATATACAATTGCACATCAAAATTTCAAAATTTGGCAGATCTGTACCACGTTCAATTATTCACTTTGAACATTCAGGACCAAGCCCCTCGGCTTCCACAAACTTCTCCTACTAGCTCTCAGCTGTCAGCTTATCCCGAAGCCTAGGAACTTTGCGACTGTTGCCCTCATCATGTTCCCTCATTGGGTAGTCCCGACGTAAATGATGTCCTCCGCATTTCTAGCATTTCATTGGCTGCTTCATCTTTACCTGCTCAATTTCCTTTGAGTCTTCATGCCTGGACCGTCTCTTAACGAGTCGCTTGGACGAATGTCCCATCATTGATCCACCTTCCTTTCCTTTGCCGATTGCTCCCAAAAGGCTTTTCACCTCCCTTTGCAACCCAATAGAGTCTTGCAAAATCTGGTGGTTCATTTCATTCTGCCTCTTCTGTATCTTGAGCATCTCCCCAATATTTTCTTGGGTCTTGGCAATCATTTGAAGGAGACTTCCAGCCAAGTCCAACAACTTTTGATCTGCTGCCATGATCAATGTGCACCACCAGGTTTCACTTTTCTCACCTGTGAAATGCACCATTGAAATTCTGTCAGACCAAGCATAATATAGACATTAAAATCAGTTAGTTAATTACCCAATCTGCATGACAGTCCAAGCCTCATCAATGAGACTTTCATATTTTCCATGCCTTCGCAACAGGCACACGAGCTCATTCATGTCCATTCTTGGGCAGGGAATCAACTATTCCAGCATTCATAATTTACTTTCAGCAAATACACACATTCTGTTTTCAGCCATACATGCATTCAACAATCTTTTTTTTTTCCACAATGCATAAATATAGATATATATATATAATTGAAAAGGGCGAGCGAGAGCAGCAAGAGTTTTCCCCCTCTTTGTCTTGTTCCGTCCTGGAACCCACACCACCACTGTGGCTTTTTTTTTTATGCTCTTAGCCTCTTTCACTTCATCGTGAATGCTAGACCAATCTGTCTTGGTCATCACACTTAGTGTCTTCAGTCTATTCCAGACCTCTAAACCATGGAGTCTCTCCACATGATTTGTCTTAGCTGCTAGGACCTCCACAGTCTTACTAGCACCTTTTTCATTACTGCTCATTCCGAGCTCTCCAGGACAGTCACATGTCCACATGCACCCCTAGGATGCTCTCTTAGGCTTCACTCCCAGTGATACCTATATCCAAACATTGAATAGATTCACATGTTTAGTAGATTCTCATCGCTTTTATCTCTAGAACAAGAGCTTAAAACATCATAACCAAATCATATACCCATGTATATTCATAAGCAAAATAATCCAATACTTATCTGTATTGTGTGTTTCCTCGTTGGTCCACAGGATCCTGCTTCGCTTTGCAAGCCTTGGGATCGCCGATGGAATTGGATGTTAGGTTAGCACATCGGCTGCTCCACAACATCAAATAATTAATGTCCAGCCAGTGCACCCTCATGTTGACTGGGCTTGGAACTTTACCACGACCATTTCCATGTCTAGGATCTACTATGGATCCCCAGGCATATAACAACCCAACATACACTTATACCAACATGCACTTATATCAACAATAACTCTTACTCCACAACCCCTCAATTACCTTTTACCTTTAGGGTGCAACACCCAACTGCATCTATTTAGCCTGTCAACACAAGCAATATAAGCAAACTCATAAGCGTTATTTCTCTAAAACTACAATCATATTCCATATCATTCACGATCAAGTATTGAGACACCAGGAGTGCGTCCACTCCCTAGGGTGTAATCAATATTGAAAACCCTTTCATGATCCAACATCAGGAAAGTGTGCACCCCTTTCCGATGTGAGCCATGTAGGCCCTATTCATACTCAAGCAATCGGTCATAATGGAAATAAAATCAAAACATGTTCTGCATATGGAATTTTAATAATTTGACATGCATATTATTAGCAAGGGTCACATAACACTTATCCATTTGCCGACGCAGTATTCCTTCATTAAGGAGGAATGGGGCTCCCTTCTCTGAGTTGACAGTCCCTCGGTTAGCCATCCCAACTCCTTTTTACAGTTCATATCCACACATGTCTTACCGACATAGTCTATACCATCTCACTCATTTTGCTTACCAAACATGTAGTGCAGATGAGACATTTCCAAAATGTCCAATGGAGTTTCACCTGAAACCCATTTCCAAAATAAGGGAAAACATTCCCATGTAGTTTGTCTCTTGTAGGCCATCACACATGATATTCATGTAGCATGTGCCCCTCGCACATTCATCAATTAGCCAAACAGTCAATCATTATGTGATAATACAATCCAAATTGATTGCTACATAACCAAGCAATGACATTAATGATTAAATTCAATAGGAATTTGCAATTCTGTCTACCACAGAAATTAGTTTGCTTAGCAATGAGGTGATCCTCATTTGTGGGTTTCTTGTAAGCAACACTACTATGCCCATTATAATTTTATGCTTACTAGCATAACATGAATACCCACTTACAATGCATCCTCCTAACACAATCTTGTCCAAGGAAACAGTGATTAGTAGTCGTCAGCAATTTCTTAAATCTGAAATTCACAATTCAAATTTAACAACCCATTAGGCATACCAACTATTTTCACAATCATGAGACTTTTCTCATAAGGTTTGCCTCTTTCACATGGTAGATTCTATCATTTGTCATGGTCTTACTCTCATTGCCATGCTCTAAATAATCTACCTGAAACCTGAACTTCAATCAACCAAACGCTTGGTAAGTCTAGATGCATATAACCTTTTCATTGCTGCAACCATCACTGAAGCATCTCCAGAATTTATAAAATTCAAATGCTTCTAGCTGTTAATCACATCAATATTACCAAAGCTCATTTACTTCATGCAATCATTATCATACTAACATTTGCAAGGCATAGTCACATCATCCATACAATTAAATGAAATGTTTAGATACTCCTTACTTCACAAGCATATCCTTTGTACCACCTTACTCTTCCATAGAGCATTTCCAGCAGCAAACTGATCATGACTATCCTCTTTATGCACTTATTATCCTTTACCACTCCTTGGAGTTTGTCATAACCAAACTCTTACCTTCATGGGTCCTACTTACACCCTTGGCATTACCAGTTTGGTTGGTCTTTTACAGGAGATTGCAGAAGTTGCTCACCAACTTTCGATTATGGACTGGTTGCCTTATCCCTTTCTTCATAGGGTTGCTGGTCACATTCATTAGCATCAGCAACATACTCAACCATGTCCAATTTGTCGTTGGTTTTTCCACTAATGCCAACACCAATGCAATAGTTATCATTAGTGGCTCATTATAAATGTATAACCTTCAATATTCTTACCAATCATGTAATATCCTATGCATGCAATACATATCCTCATACATTTCAAGTGTAAAAATTAGGAATGTAGTTATAATCAACAAGATAGGGTTTAGGGAAACTTCCCTTTTCAAGTCCCACATCCTCGCATGGAACTCCTTTTCCACACAACAGCTGGTTAGCCTTCATTGTCCTTGCTACCTCTGGGCATGAAACTTTCCAGATTTGTCCATTTGATAGCAGCGGCTGTCATTAGCACTTTGCTGCTCCATGCTCAGATTTTGGTGACTTTCCCTTGTTCCCTACTAGATAAGCTTTCCAACGCCTATCCACATGCTTCATTCTGACCTCGGGTGTGAAAACCACACTACTTCTAAAAATGAAGGTTTTTACCAAATCTCGGCATTTTACAGGCAACTGCATTTTGGACTGGGTGCCAACTTCAACCATCTGTAACCCCACTGAAACACTGCTGAAGAAAATCTTGTTGAAAAACAGTCGAAACCTGCTGGAAAATCCCACTTGAAAATCTCAAAATTTTCCTTTGTAGAATCGGCTCTCATTTCGACTATTAGCCCGACGTTTCGGCAATCAAATCAACTAGCTTCTTCCACTATTCATCAAACACATAGCTATTTGGGCGGCCGCTACGCTAGAAAGTGATATTTCTACCATTTCTGCGAGCAAACATCTAGACTTTCGATCGGTGAGTTGCTTGTCTAATTCCTTCAGCATGTCAGGCCTGCAGTGGTCTATCATTCTGCAATGGCGGCCAACAATTCCCTTATAATTTCCGTGGATCACAGTTTTGTCGGCGGCCGGAACGTCATCCCACTATGGCATCGGACTCTCAGTCCTCTAGGTGTCCGCAATCGCGGAAAACCAATCAAGTATTTTCCGTCGATCCTTCTCTTTCCTATCGACGAAAACTTCCCCTATCCATCATTGGTCATCCACTGTTTGTTGCCGCCACCCGGGGTTACTGTTCATCGAAAATTGGAACAACTAGGCACTATCGTGTCAGCAATCGGATCTTCTAACCCTTTGGAAGGTCAGTTCACTAAACAACCACAATGGTAGGTAGTGATCTCACTACGGGTTCTGTGGACCATACTCATCGGCTGTCGAAAGCTCTATCCACTAACTTCATCCGACATGTCGGCGGTCCGATTTTTTAAAGTTTTTCGACCCTTTTTGTACTTAGAAAAAATTTTGGAAATTTTTCTTCAGAAATCTTTCTTCTTCATTTCGCCGCCGCATCGGCTGCTCGATCGTCTAAATTTTTACGACACTTCCAGCTCCTTGGAAAAAATTCCTCCTTTGTCCACCGCCGCACCAGCTGCTCAACAGCTAACTTTTGCCAATGGCATCGGAAGTCCTTTCGGCTAACTGAGCCGACGTATCGGCTGCTCAAACAGCTAACGCCTTCCGATGATCTCAATCACTTAGAAATTTTTGAATTTTTCTTTACTGCATTGGTGGCCAGAGGCCTTGCCTGTCGGTAGTATAGTGGCCTAGACATCCACAACGATGGTACTCAATCGGCTAAGTATCGGCGATCCAAACAACTATCTTTTGCCGATCACCGAATGTCTTCAACACTTAGGCAAATTTTTCAAAAATTTTCTCTTCTCGACTTCTTTGTATGGAACATAACCTCTATCGACAGTCGGAACCACTAACTCCTATGTGTCCGCGAATTAGTTCCATCAACAGCCGCAACGGCGGCCCACCATCCTCAATATTCTTTCGATTGGCCGCTTAATTTTCTTTTCCTCGGCAAGCTAGTGCTTTTGGCTTCCGCAACGGCGAGCACACGAACACTATCTTCTTCCGATTGGCCGCTTAATTTTCTTTTCATTAGCAAGCTAGTGCTTTTGGCTTCTGCAATGGCGGGCGCACGAACACTATCTTCTTCTAATCGGCCACTGTTTTCATTACCGTCGGACGCGTAGTTCTTTAGCCATCCACAACGGCGGGCGCTCGAACAACTATTTTCTTCCGACGGACGTCGAATCACTTAGAAATTTTTTTAACTTTTCTTTACAGCGTCATCGGTCGGAGGCCTTACCCGTCGGACGCTTAATCATTTAGCTGTCCACAACGGCGGACGCTCGATCAACTATTTTCTTTTGATAGCCAACAAACACTTAGAAAATTTCCACAATTTTCACAGTTTTCTTTCCATCTCCGCGTCGTCGGGCATGCTTCCGCCTAGCCCTTTTGCTACATCGGAAGTTCGTTCCACTAAGTGTTCCGACTGTTCAACACTTAGACAATTTTTTTTATGGAAGTTTCCTGTCATCAAATTCTGATCTCTGCTGGGCAGAAAGAAGTTATGCTTCTGTCACTACACCTTCGTGGTCCATTCGGGCCCATGTTGCAACATGAGCTCTGATACCACTCTGTAGCGTCCCCGACCCTCCGACTGGTGAAGAGGACGCTACCCACACCAGACAACAGGGAAAATATCCCCATGAACACAAACATACATCAATGCTGAAATTAAAACAAGCTTAAGAGAATGCATACTAAGATGCATAATCCATCATACAAGGATGCATAGTTACTCAACATATAGCGGAAGCTAACATATACATTCCGGCATCAACATGTTCATCATTCTTCATGAAACAATAGATATAATTCCATAGATAAAATAGTCATGAGTACTTATCTTTTAATGAAGAACTCTCCCGCAACCAGATACGTCGCTGCAACGTTCCACCCAACCATAGGTCAGTGTGCTCATCAATCTCTCAGTAACACTTCCACCCCTGAGTTGGGCATGATTTCTTAAGGAATAAGGGTCAACGCAGGCTTACACATAGCCAATGATACACAAAACACAGCCAAACCCACACAGTAGGGTTTTACCAAGTCATCAAGGAGCTAGGACAGGCTAAATGCCAAGCTGGTGGCCTCAGCACTAGTCTTCTCATGCATACACAACCTCTAATTCCACTCTCAATAGTCCGAATACCAACCATTGCATACCACAACAAAACAAACCCTTCACAGCTCTGTGAAGACAACTAGATGACACTCCCAACAAAGGCGAAACACAGCTCAAGCCACAAGACATCTCAGATTTGTTCTTGGCCCTAGCGTGGCCAAAACAACTCAACAGCAACCCAAAACAAGGGTACATCAACAGCCACAATGCACAATAAAATTACGGCAACTTTACATAGTCCCAACATAGAGGAGAAGCCAAACTCCCAGCGTGGACATAGGAAACTAAGCTAACGGATGCGGAATTAGCAGTCATCCGACATCCAAGAGCTCACAGCACGCATATCCTGAGTGTGAATGCTAAAGAAAGTTACATAGACAGAGATGGGAAAAGAACCGGTTCTCCATCATTCACCGAAACCGGTGTGGAACACACAGGCACACAGTCCTGAGTGTGAATGGATCCTGTACCCAAAATCCTGAGTGACAGCCACGATTTCACCCGTTCTCTGCATGAGGAAAACCAACGCAGAACTCCTATCCATGAGAAGGGGAGAGAATGACTCTCTGAGTGTGGATGGACAACCGATGGAGAATCCCCCAAAACGGTGCACGTGAGGAGGCAGTTCTCCCTGCGTGAAGGGAGAAACTTATACAGACCACAATCATCCAAAAGAATGGAGAGCCGACCACAATCCACCCAATAGAGGTACTCATAGCAGCCATCGATCAGGGAAAATAGCAACCATGGTTCAACGATGAAATCCCCGAGACATTCACAGCCTAGACGCAGCCAACAGTAATGCAAAACAATGGTCCTTCCTCAACAATGAAGCCACATCACATCTTCACAGTCGACCCGAGACATTACACAGTCCGATATTGGAAACAGGGTCAGACTCTCTGCATGAATCGGAAGGAGAACGCATCCACCGACTAGCAATCGGTGAGGGAAGGGAGAATAGAGAAAAACTGTCCCCTGCGTGCGAGTGAGCAGAACCAAAAAAAAACGTGAAGAAGTGGGGATCATGGGAGAGAAAAAAAATGGCAGTGGAAGTTTCTTCCAACGTGAGGTCAACTCGCTGGTGGAGTGTATGCGTGGGCAAGGATTGATAGTCCTTCCACACTCCACTCCCAGCCATAACTGCCTCAACTACTCCACAAGGCATTAAGAGGTTGGTTGAGACAAGGGAAGATGGCAAATCAAACAAGGCTTTTCCCCGCCATAGACCAAGGTTTGACATCCCCCACACCCTTATCCTTTGGAATCATGCCCTTTTCATTCAACGTTGCGCCGTCGTAGCTGGTTGTGGTTTATTTTTAATTGATGTGCGTATTTACATGATGCCGAATTATAATGTGCCGGATAGCACGATATACCATTGAAAACTCTTACCATTCCTGAAACATACCCAACAAAAATTGATGGTGGGGCTTTTGCCTTGAGCTCCTCGCCATGATTAATTACATTATATACATCATGCGAATGGGGTAAAAACCGGGGTGTTACACTTTTCCTCAATATCAAATGGCTAGAGGCGACCTAAAAAAAACCCCTTGAAACTGCTGTTAGCCAACATAAAGCCATCAATGTAACTATTACCAGAAACCATGACATAAGGACGAAAGGCTGAGGATTTGATCAAGGAATGCCCAGGGGAGTGGGAAATGGAAAGCTGTGATGCAGAAGGCCATTTCGAAGGAACCCTAATAGCATGGAATCTAGCAGTTAGATTGATCTCTGCAAAACGCTTTGGAACGATTATGGGAACAGAGCTGGAAGACAGTGAGACAGGGGAACAATTTTGCATCCTCAACATGTACACAACCTTCAATGATAGAAAGGTATTCTGGGAGCAATTGGAGTCCATAGGAGCTCTCGATATCCCGAACTTGATTATAGGAGGGGATTTCAACCTTACCCTTACTGCTAAGGAAACCTGGGGAAAAAACGCTAGAGGAGACACCCTATCTCCTTTCTTTAACCATATCTTTGACCAGAAAGCGATAATTGATCTAGCCCCTCTAAAGCTAGCCCCTACATGGAGAAACAAAATGAGGGGGAGATAAGGCCATATCAAAAAGGATGGATAGGTTTCTAATCTCAAAAAACCTAATTAGGGATGAAATCATTCTACAATCTGAGGTGGAAACAGGAGGCAACTCAGACCATCTTCCAATAGCTCTATCTCTTAGGCCTTCGGAGGTCAAACCACCCTCCCCATTTAAGTTCAAACCTCAGTGGCTATCAGAAGAAATTATTGAAACCTAATTACAGGAAGTTTAGAATCATTCTCTTATGTAGTAGTTTGCTGATAATTTGGCAAATGTTAAGAGGATTTCAAAATATTGGGATGATAAGTATAGGAAAAAACAACAAGAGGCGATGGGACAGGTAGAGGAACATATCAAAGGGATCTTTGAGAGAAACATGGAAGGAGTGTTTTCGGTAGAACAACTAGAGGTATTAAGAAAGTTAAAAGGGAAAACGGTCCTCCTACTGGCTCAAGAAGAGCAGAAATGGAGACTCAAAAGAAGAGCACTTTGGTTAAAGGAAGGGGATCAAAATACAAATTTCTTCCATAAAATTGCATCCCAACAGAAGAGCATTAACAAAATCTATAAAATCAGGACACCTCAGGGAACTATGCTTAGATCCTTTCCAGAGAAAACTCAAGTTGTTGTTGAGCACTTCTAAGGGTTATTCAAAGAGCTAGATGGATGCCCCATAGTGAAGATCTTAGAGGTCCTTCATCTATTCCCAAAAGCAATCTTAGAGTAAATGAATGAGGAACTATCCAAGGACATTCTAGAGGAAGAGATAAAGCAAGCGCTACAGTCTTTCCAAAAGAGAAAAATCCCATGTCCAGATGGTTTCACCCTCGAATTCTTTTTAGGGTTCTATGAACTACTCAAGGAAGCCATCTTGGCAGTGGTCAAGGAGTCTCAAAAATATAGTAAGTTTTTTGGGAGCATCAACTCCACTTTCATCACTCTGGTCCTGAAGAAGCAAAAGGCTGAAACCTCTGATGACTTCAAACCAATCTCATGTTGTAACATGATTTATAAAGTCATAGCCAAGGTGATTACGAAAAGAATAAAACCCACCCTAAGCAAAGTAATATTAGAAGAACAATTTGGCTTCCTGCACAATAGACAAATCCTGGATGCAGTATCTTTGGCCCAGGAAACAATCCACTTCATAAAGAAGGATAAACAAAGTGCTTTTGCTCTCAGATTAGACCTATCCAAAGCTTAAGATAGAGTAAATTAGACTTTTGTCAGGCACATCATCATATAGATAGGAATTGATATGGAATTAGTAGAATGGATAATGGGATGTATCCAATCTACTTCCTTTGTAGTTTTGATTAATGGAGCCCCTTCAGCTTTCTTCATACCCACAAGAGGAATTGGATAGGGATTCCCACTGTCACCTTTTATATTTCTCATAGTTGCAGATGCTTTGAGTAGACTGGTCCTGAAAACAAAGAGAGAACAGAAGATAGAAGGGATAAAGGTATCAAGTGAGGAAGAAGTCACACACACACTATTTTTGGACGATTTACTGCTATTTGGTGATGGCACCAACGAGAATATGAAGGAGTTTGCAACATTAATTGAGAAGTACAAAAGGGCTACAGATATGTTAGTAAATATTGACAAATACTTGTTAGTCTACAATGGATTTTCTACATGGCTATTACAACAGTCCAAATAAATCCTATCTTACCCACCCACCAATTTGTCAGATGGATTCAAGTATCTAGGTTTTTTTCTAAAACCTAACAGTTATGGATTGCAAGACTGGATATGGTTGTATCAGAAGGTTGAAGCAAGATTATCAACATGGGATAACAAGTTTCTCTCTAGAGGAGGCAGGTTAGTGCTGATAAAAGTTGTTCTTAAGAGCATCCTGGTTTATTGGGCCTCAATAGCTTACATCCCTAAAGGTATTTTAACTAATATCAAGAAAAAATGCTTTTCCTTCCTATGGAAAACCATCAAGAAAAATGAAGGCATAACCCTAGCCAAGTGGACAACCATTTCCCTACCAAAGGAGATTAGTGGTTGGGGTATAAAAAACCCTGAACTCTTTTACAAAGCATTAGCAGAAAAATCACTTTGGAGGATGGCTCAAAATAGTGAAACTCTCTGGGGGAGAGTTTTGTGAGAGTTTTATGCTCCAACTACTGCCCTGATAAGACCCTGATTGATTGGTTCAAATATACAAACAAGACATTCAAAAAAGGGTCTATAGGGTAGAAGGATTTAGTGCTAGCATATCCCCTCATTGGAAACTAGATAGCCTGGGAAATAGGTAATGGGAAGAGTGTCAGGGTTGGAGAAGACCCTTGGGCAAGTGTAGGGGAAGATTACAAATTGCCCCTCTCAGTCATTAACAAGCTGAGAGAACAGAGATGTTTCAAGCTAGTGGATGCCTCAATGGACCTCCAGTCTCCACAATAGAGATGGAAAAGTATTGAAGAGATGGGATTGGTGGGTGATGAAATATAGAGATGGGGTTCTTATGTACACCTGCTGGAAACAAGCTTTATCAACCTTAATGAGGAGGATGCAGACAAATTGATTTGGAATAGGAACTCTACTAATGGTGATTATACAACAAAACAAGGTTATGAAATAGCAATATTAGAGCAATCTGAAGGTCACAAAGCTTGGTGGTGGGGGTGTTCTGCGCAACAAATATCCCATTGAAAGAAAAAATCACCTTCTGGCTAGCAATAAATAACAAGTTACTCACCTGGGAAAAATTAAGGAAAAGAGAATTCAAAGGGACTAGTTTTTGTTCACTGTGTAAATTAGGAGAAGAATTTACTTCTCACCTTTTTGTCTCATGTATATATGTAGAACAAGTCTGGAACAATACAACAAATGCTATCACCCAAGAAAGAATGGACAATAGAGAAGGAAGATGGGAACATAAATCCCAGGACTGGTGGGGAAATGAAGCGATACATAATCATACTACTTTTCCCATTCTTTTCATTTACACCATATGGGAAGCTTGAAACAGATCCATATTTAAATATATATGGACTCCCACTGACATCACAATGAACATGCTGGTGCAGAAGGCTCATGAGTACCAGTCCTCCCCCAAGAAAGGAAAAAAGAGAACTGTCAAGCCCCCAAAACTTGATAAGAACTTCCCTTGGGATTTTTTCGATGGGGCGAGTCAAGGAGACCCTCCCATAGGAGGAGCAGGGGGCATTATCCGTCTGGATGAAACCAACAAAATCTCTTTCAAGTTGGGACTAGGAAGATCAACAAACAACAAACATGAAATTTCTCCGTTATGGGCCACAATGAAGATAGCCAATGACAAACAACTCAAGAGACTGCATATCTATGGGGATTAAAAAACAGTAATAGACTGGACAACAGGAAAAAACTACATTAGAGATCCTCATCTGCAAAATCTCTTGAAGGAAATAAGAGCTCTCCAACCAAAATTTGATGCAGTCCTCTTTAATCACATCTACAGGGAATATAGCATGGAGGCAGATACCCTATCCAAACAAGCATTGACAATTAAGCCAGGAATAATAGAAGGATACATTGCAACTGGGTCTACAATCACTCAGTTTTTCTCTCCACTACAAAATGAGAACAGAAGACACAGGCCCAGTACCGATTATGTGACTGGTGGAAGACAAACCATGCACAGAACCATGGCATAGAGAGGTTGAAGGATTGGTTTTGAGCTGAGGATAAAAAAACTATTTTTTCCTCATAGTTGAAGATTGAAGAATCAAAGCTATGAGAGATTTTGTTGTATTTTTTTGTATAGAGCAATGCTCAAGCTAATTTGCATAGAGATGCAATGATACAAGCTATGAACTTAATGAGCACTCAAGTGCAGTGATGTAAGCTCTTATAGCAGTCCATGTTATTCAATGAATAAATGATTTTTTCTATGGAATATATATATATATATATAATTTGGAATTAACTTCATAAAATAACATAACTACAACAACTGTGGTTGCTAAGCTAAAACATAGATTAAGTGTGACTAATTGTTTCTTCTTATATATATATATATATACATAATTTGGAGTTAAGTTCGTAAAATAAATGTGAGAATATACTTATATTTTTACAATTTAAGGAGAAACGTTTTCTTAATTTACCCAAAATTGTTACATTATGATTATTAATCAATTAATTACCACAATATAGATCCATCTTAAAGGTGGCTCTACCAAACGACCAAAGAGATCAAATTTCTCGAAGTACAAACCCTTTTTTAGAGTGCAATTGTAGAGGAATGAGGGAAGTAGCAAGCAATACTGATACTTTAATGCCATTTATGAAGTTGTATAATAATGAAGCCAAATGATAAAAATATCAAATAACATGTATAGACCTATGCTTAGTGTGGAATTTAAATTTTAAACATATGTTTGAATCAAGTTTATTTATTTACCAAGCCACTCATAAATAAAACTATTTACTATCTATTTTTTGATTAATTTGAGAAATGTTTGGTTTATTTTTGTATATATATACTCAAAAATTAATTCTCTTATCAAGCTAACATATTTTTCTTATTTATTTAGGATCTATTTTTTTGATTAATTGGAAGAATGTTTGGTTTATTTTTGTATATATATACTAAAAAGTTAATTTGCTTATAAGTCCACATATTTTCACTATGTTTTGATATTTCCATAAATGTTTGGTTTATTTTTGTATACATATATTACAAATTTAATTTTCTTATCAAGCCCACATGTTTTTATTATAGTTTGATATTTATTTTGTTTTTATTAAGCTACCAAATTTTAGGTATATTCAAATTATTTATTTTTATTTGAGCCAATTATAACCAAGACTATAAGCATACAAGGAGTTACACACCCCCCTAATGGGATGTAAAATGTAAATATTTAATTTTAAATATTAGATTTTTATGTGACAATTATAAATGTAATTAAATTGGTTATAAAAAATTAAGACTAACAAATTAATTCTAAGGTTACATCCTATTTAAACATTAAATTAATATTTATGGATCTATGATGGTTTAATTTATTTTTTATTTTTTTTAATGAGCTAACATGCATTTTTAGATTTTTAAATTTTGTTTTTGAGAAGTTATGAGCCAATATGAAGTTTTAAATTTTATTTTTTTGGAACATTACATTACATAACATAATGTGACAACATCTCCCAATACTATGCTATAAAGTAGCTCCCTACTCTCGGTACAATATATTTTAGCACATATGTATTCGTTTATAGCTTCAATGCATAATGTGTGTGTTTCAACATTCACTTAAAAAATTAGATGGAATAATGGCTACATGTTATGTTACCTTTTCTTTGTTTTCTATAACCAACTCAACCATAGAAGAAAGTGTATGTCCCTTAAAACATATTATTCATTTTCATGTCACAAAGAACAAGATAAATACAATCAATGTAGATCCATCTTAACTTCGGATTAATCATGTTCCTAGAGGGATCAAATCTTTTGAGGTGCAATCTTTTCCTCAAATATGTATACTTTAAAACATGTTTGCACCTCAAAAGATTTGATCTAGAGTTAAAGATGGATCTATGATGGTGTTATTTAAGTTTATATTTAATTATATAAAAACACATAAAAGTTAAAAGTTCATTACCTGTGAACATTAAGATATTATTAAATATGCTCTTGTTCTAGTTCCACACTTATACCAATTATTACTAACTAATTAAATAATCACAAATTAAATTATAACCAAAATATTAACTATTCTAATTAAAATTCCTATATTATTTTAGCAATTAAATATTATAAAATATTTAATCAACTTTATCATACTCATCTTATGTCAACTATTTTCCTAATTTTATATTCCACACTTTCAAGACCTAAATACTAATACAACTATTATCACAATAATATCTAATTCATCAAATTATAAACAAATTATTAAATTTATATATATATATATATATAACCCAAAATTATATTAATATAAATAAATAGATCTAAAGTAACTCCTCTTACATATTACATAGAAAACTACAAATTATTAAATTTTCATATATATTTAACCCAAAATTACATTAATGTAAATACATAGATCTAAAGTAAAAGTAACTCCTCTTGTAAATTAGATACAAAACTACAAAATAATTGTAAAAAATAAATTCTCAAAGTGTTTGTAACGGGAATATGAATAATTATAAATTTCTCATAAGCATTATATTAATGTTTAATTTCACAATATTGATTTCGTTAGAAGACCCCTCCATTATATCGGTCTCTAGTTACTCATACTTGTGTTATAAAGAGAATCTTCGTCTCCTTGTGAAAAAAGAAAACTAACTCCTCTTGTAAATTAGATACAAAACTACAAAATAATTGTAAAAAATAAATCCTCAAAGTGTTTGTAGCGGGAATATGAATAATTATAAATTTCTCCTAAGCATTATATTAATGTTTAATTTCACAATATTGATTTCGTTAGAAGACCCCTCCATTATATCCGTTTGTAGTTACTCATACTTGTGTTGTAAAGAGAATCTTCATGTCCTTGTGAAAAAAAATTAGTATTGATTTCATTTTATATCTCCCCTCATAGGATTTTGCAAGGGTTGTTCAGCTGATCTCATTTGTTCTCTTGATAGAATCTTAAGGTTAAAAGGTTTCCTAAATTGGTTAAAAATTATAAAAACATGTTGAGGAGGTCTATGTTATTAGTCCCTTTTAGCTCCATTATGTTTGCTTTGTTTGAGAGATTTTTAATAAGCATAGTCATTTCTAGATAAAATTATCCTTTAGTCATTACTCTTGATACTTATGTAATAATCAACATTTTCATCATCTTCTAAACAAATATTATTGTTAGAATGTTTAATACCTTTAGCCTAAATTGTTGATTTTTATGCAAATATGTTGAGCTTTGATCTTTACATTTTTTATTGCAGAAATATACAGCTCTTGAAATCAATTTGAACAACCATATAAGCATCCACACATAACATAGCATATACCCTCAAGAAACTCTCAAAATAATGAGGATGAAAACCCTAGAAAATCTTCAAAGTATAATTATGATAGATAGTAGAGAGTGTCTTTTACAACAACAGATTGATACTAAGCAATAAAGAAGAGAGATCAACCATATGAACTTGCAATGTGTCCAACACATTAATAACTAGCAAGAATCATTGCCATGCAAGGTGTAGTTAATCAATGCACGAGGGATAGTAAATCACATGCAAAAATAATGAATTGCCTTCTTGGAGAATAGTCATGTGCTTCGATTTCTTCAATACTGCATAACATGATGTGCAATGACTTTCTTCTTTGACATTAAATAATTCTCTAATGACTTCATAGTGAATTCACCTCATAACTATATGTAGGCTCACTTAGTTCGAATGTTATCTTAGGTTTCATCATAAAATAGTTGTAACTCAATTGTCATTACTTAAGTGTCATATTTTAGTTTAACTAAAGAGTCATTATGTAAAACACTTTATTTAACTATTTCCTTTTGATTAACACTTTAGTTAACTATTCTTTAACTAAAATCATGCTAATTGATTTTACCAAAGTGATCACTATGAGTTTTCCTTTAATTAACTAATGCACACAGTGTTACTTAAATCTAGGCATGTATTGTTACTTTAACTGAATCTTTAATTGAGGAATGCATTATTATTTTAACTGATTCTTTAAAAAAATTAGCTCTCTTTCATCAAGTGAAGTCCTCTCATGACCAAATTGAATTCTCTTTGAACATTCTCTATGCATTTATATTTTATCTCTTATCTTTTCTACATGGTCAATACGTGTTAACTTTCGTTTATTTATCATATCGCTTTATACTAAGAAGATTTGTCTAATGTTGTGATTATATTATATTAGTCTCAGACCAAGTGATCATATGCTAAATTAATTCACTCTAGAGATGGCCAATATCTATATGACACTGAACATCTTTATCCATCTCGAATGACCATGGTTAGTGTTAGTGCCAGAAATTGTTCTCAGACTACTAGAAGAACAAGCCAACACAATCTCAAAAGTAAAATTAAATAAAATAGGTTTTAGGGTTTTGGTCTCTAATTTACTTCTTCTACCTGTACATGAATTTTATTTTGAAGCTTAACATTTGAAGTTTGCAAAGTGTCATCTTTCAATTCAGCAGTAACTGGTACTTTAGCTATACTTTCTTCTACACCTACAAAATTTTGTTATTTTTTTCCTCTTTTAAATCCAACTGTTCCTCCTAAATTGAAACATCTCTCTACTGCTTTTCATCATTTTCCAAAGCTTGTTCTTGATTATCATCAAGTGTTTCTCTTACATGTTCATACACAGTTTCTTTTTCTCTTTCTATGCCTATAGTTTCTGATATCATCTCCTTAATGCAAACCATGATTCCCATGTTCATGCACATGTCATGATGATGGATGAGGTCATGAATGTGCACTGTTATATTTTTGGACAGATGTCTGAAATCTTACGATATTTTCTTCTGCAGCAGCCACGATTTTCAAGCACCTCTTTCAATAACTCAAGCCAAACGAAATCATGATAGGTCAAACCATGATCCTCCTTAATAATCTCTGCATCCTCTCATACACTTGCCATGATCATCACTGGGTTATTAACACATATCATTCTATCCTCTTAGGTTTCCAATAGCTTCCACTAATTTTGATTTCGAATAGCCACGCTTATCTACCATGATTTTTAATAATTCGAGATTCTTGTAGTGCTTTTGTTCACTAACCTTCACTCCTGTGCTACAAGAATCCCCTTTTTGCATATTTTTTAACCATAACTTAAAAATGAAGGTTAGTCATAAAATTTAACTTTGGAATAAAGTGAATTATAAGCTTTTCAGACCTTTAGAGATATATATAATTACTAATAAGCCCAAAAACTTTAAAACCCGATAAAATGAAATAATCAAAATAATTTAAAATATAAAATCAAACAAAAATGTATTTATTTCAAAAAATACTCAAAATCAACTCAAAATGTAAAATCATAGAAAATCAATGTTTGAGAAATAGGACAAATAAACTAATAACAAGATCTAGTTATAACATCTCGCTCCTACTGCGGGATTAAATCCTTCTTGTGAGGTTTCAATAACCTATAGATCAGTGTCTTCTGCCATCTAAACTGAACTTATCTATTACTCTACAAAATTTCCATTGGGCTATGGAGTATTTTTTATCTCCTTCCCAACCTTCCATTCACTGCTAACCATCAAGAATTCTCCTTGCAGTGGAATCTTTAATCATGGAGCTCCAGGGAAATGATTGTAGTCTATCTCTATGTCCTTCTCTTGTATGCCATCAAGAGTCAGATCTATGTCATTGTGGTTCTTTTCGGGGAAGATAATCTTGGTTTCCATCCCCAGCAATGGCACCAAATATGTTAGTGCCAGAAATTGTTCTCAGACTACTAGAATAACAAGTCAACACAATCTCAAAAGTAAAATTAAATAAAATAGGTTTTAGGGTTTTGGTATCCAATTTACTTCTTCTACTTGTACATGAATTTTATTTTGAAGCTTAACATTTGAAGTTTGCAAATTGTCATCTTTTAATTCAGCGGTAACTGCTACTTTAGCTATGCTTTTTTCTACACCTACAAAATTCTATTTTTTTTCCTCTTTTAAATCCAATTGTTCCTCCTGAATTGAAAAATCTCTCTGCTGCTTTTCATCATTTTCCAAAGATTTTTCTTCATCGTCATCAAGTGTTTCTCTTACATGTTCATACACAAGGTTCTTTTCTTCCTGCTATGCCTGTAGTTTCTGATATCATCTCCTCAATGCAAACCACAATTCCCCTATTCATGCACATGTCATGACGATGAATGAGTTCATGAATATGCACTCTTATATTTTGGATAGATGTCTAAAATCTTACGACATTGTCTTGTGCAATAGCCACGATTTCTAACCACCTCTCTCAATAACTCAAACCAAACGAAATCATGATAGGTTAAACCATGATCCTCCTTAATAATCTCTGCATCGTCCCATACACTTGCCATGATAATCACTGGGTTCTAAACACATATCATTATGACCTCTCAAGTGTCCAACAACTTCCACTAATTTTGATTTCAAATAGTCACACTTCTCTACCATAATTTTTAATAATTCGATATTCTTGTAGCACTTTTGTTCAGTGACCTTCACTCATGCGCTACACGAATCCCCCTTTTTGCATATTTTTTAACCATAACTGAAAAATGAAGGTTAATCATAAAAATTAACTTTGGAATAAAGTTAATTATAAGATTTTTAGACCTTTAGAGATATATATAATTACTAATAATCCCGAAAACTTAAAAAAACCAATAAAATGAAATAATCAAAATCATTTAAAATACAAAATCAATAAAAAATGTATTTATTTCTAAAAATCCTCAAAATCAACTCAAAATGTAAAATCATAGAAAATCAATGTTTGAGAAATAGGACAACTAAACTAAGAACAAGATCTAGTTATAACAATTAGTAATACATCACACAACATTAATGCTTCAACATGAAAAACATCACCTCTACACTGGAGGTCCAACTCAACACATGAGGATATGAATTGACACACAAGTTCTTATCCTTGTCCAAAAATACTATACAACATCATCACTTTGACATATCAATGAATTCACCTCAACACATGAGGAATAACATTTTACATTGAAGGTTTACGCATTCTTCAATCCAACCCAATAATTCTACTCCAAGATTCTTGAGACCTACTCAAAAATCCTACCTCAACACATGAAGGCCAATATCAACAACACAATATTGGATTGGAGAAGGACTCCTTATGTTGTAAATTTAACACTCCTTCTCATCGAGGGAGGAATTCTCTACCACAACAATCTCATCTCAGAAGTAAATTACTTCATCATTGATAAAGGATTTGGTAACACTTACGTAAGATACTTATTATTAGCAATGTACTGGTTTTTACTGCACCTCTCTCAACCATGTCTCTGATTATGTCACACTTGATTTCAATGTGTTTCGACTTATCATGAAACACAAGGGTTTCAGAAATATTGGTCCAACTTTTATTTGTTGGAGACATTTACCATCATACACACTCTTTTGGTCAAATTGGCCTAGTTAAACCACTATCCTAAGTTTAATTGAAATCAGTGGAGCTTTAATTGCCATCATCCAGTCACACCCATGCCTACCTATAGTCAAGGAGGATAACTTAGCCTTCTCCTACAGTCAAGGAGGCTAACTGGAGCACTCCGGGGGTGATCTGAGTGATATTAATGCACCTAATTGCTAACTGGTGGTTACAATAAGTTCAACCAATCTGTTAAGGCTCCTCCTCTCATTAAATATATTACTTAGTGATTATTTAATGATTATTTATTATTATTTAATGATCTGGAGTCAACAGGGCGCCTCGACCAACTTCTGATGGTCAGTTCATCTTCAGTTAACTTCATCGGGGTTCATTGAAGTCATGGAGCACTAGCACTTGATGGTTGGCTTGCTATGACATGTGTTTGATCTCCTTCAGTTTAGATTTAGTCATTTATTGCACTTCGACTTTAGTTAGGGTTTGGTGAGTCAATTAGGGTTTTGGTAAAGTGGTTAACTGAGTGTGATTGAATGGTTGAGAGTCAGTTAAGCTAGACTCACTCACTGAATTCGAATTGTCTCCTTAGGTATTCGAATTTTTTAGGGAGTTAAGCTATTGCTTGACATTGGTATTGTAACCATTTCATTGTTTATTAAATATACAGAGAGGAAACCATTCGGGTTCCGATTAACACCATTTCATGAGTATTTGTTGATTATTCTTTCATGAGATTGATTCTTAGTTCCTAGATCATGTGCAAGAATTAATATGGTATCAGAGCATACAGCGGATAAAAGATATATCTCTCAAAAACAAGCTTTTTGACAGATTTCTCCATGAAATTTGAGCAATAGCTCAAAAATCCAGCACTGCACCAGAAGCCAAGGCTTACCACTCAATATCCCAAGTAAAGAACTTGTTGATCAAGCTTGCTTGATTGACTATGTTGATGTATTTGTAACTTCGGAATGTATTCATCTATGTATCTTATGTATTGTAACTCGATGTTTATTCCGGGATGTATCTATTATGTATTTGAGTCATGTTGTCATATCTCGATGTTCCGATCGGGAGGATCAATAATGTAAATAAGTCATGTCAAGTCATTGTTAAAGTCCCCACAGTTTCAGGGCACTAGGGTTATTAGACACTCCTAGAGATGTCGGCTCTAGTAAGTAATTGTTAAGTGAGCCCGACATGATTGAGTGCACTTCAAGTGAACGAAAGAATATAAATAGAGAGTGAGTCTCTCTATTTATTACACACATCATTCACTCACTCAAGTGTAGCACATTAGTGAGGAAGGAAATACACTGGGGCTAGACAAGAAGAATATTATTGCTGTTGGGAGATCACTTACTGTTTTGGGTCTTTAAATGTTTTGGTGCTGATTCTATCTCTAAGGAAGTTGCGGGGTTTTATCCTTTATGGTTTCCCCAATCAAAAACATTGTGTTCTTTGTCTCTTGTGTTTGGCTGTACTTGTTATTCTCTCAGTAAATATCCTAACATAATGCTAGCTTAATGTTGAAAAACTAACATGGTATCAGAGCTAACCTAAGAAGAAGACACTGTGTAGCTGCGGGAACTAGGGCTTCCTAGTTTGTGGATCTTCATCCATAGTTTTTTAGTAAAAGTAAGGTGGAACAACTCTCCTCCTTAGGGCGCATATTTCTGTCGAAACAGAATCCAATTCTGAGGTTTTTCAGTTTTGGACCTATCACTACTGTCGGAAATTAGGGCTTTTTACAGAAGAGGAATTTTTCAGTGATCCCAGGTTTGGATTGATCTCCTCCCCAAAATCGAAGTTAGGAACAAATTTCAAGGCATTTGGGTGGACAGAACTCCAGAAAAGAAAAACCCTAATTTTCTCCTGAACCAGCTCTGCAGGATTTCAGCTCAAGTTTCAGATCCGACATCTTGAACCTAGTAAGATCTAAAATATTTTGTATTTCCATTTAAGGTTCTCATTTAAAGATGTCTCATCATACCAAGCTTGATGAAAAGCTTGAGGGAGCTGAAAACTTTCGAGCCTGGAAGTATAGGATCTCCCTGGTCCTGGAAGAGAATGAATTAGACTCCTACATTCATGAGGAGGTTCCAGTTCCAGAGGGAGATGAGGAAAAGGCCTTACATAATAAGAAGATGGTTATGGAAAAGAGGATCATTGCTGATTCTATTAAGGATCACCTTATCCCACAGGTGTCCTCTCTCAAGACACCTAAAGCTATGTTTGATGCCCTAACCAAATTGTTTGAAGGAAAGAACATCAATCGAAAAATGACCCTGAGGAACCAACTGAAGAATGTGAAGACTCAGAATGCAGAAACTATCCAGTCTTACTTCACAAGGGTTTCTTAGATCAAGGAACAATTAGAAGCTGTTGATGAAGAAGTGGAAAATGTAGAGATTGTGATGACTACCTTGAATGGCCTTCCTAGGTGATGGGATGCTTTCATCCAAGGAATATGTGCTAGAAAGAAGTTAGTCAAATTCAGCAGACTATGGGAAGAATGCTCTCAAGAAGAAGCTTGAATAGCAGCTCGAGAAGAGAAGATGGGTAGTGAATATCAAGCCCTCATAGTTCACTCCAAGAAGGAAAGAAAAAAGCCTCATTACTCCAAAGGTAAGAGCTCTCATTCTAAAAAGGATCTATCTAGATTTAGATGTTATACATGTGATGAGAAAGGACATTTTGATAAATATTGTCCTAAGATCAAGAACCACTCTCACAAGAAGAAGGGAAACAAAAGAAGACATCATGCTCATGCTGCAGAGGATGATGAACCATCCAAGAAGAGATCCAGATATGAAAGTGAATATTCTTCAAGTGAGGATGAATATGTTCTAATCTCCACTCTCACAGGTAACATTACTCATGGTAGTGATGATTGGCTTATAGATAGTGGGGCTTCCAAACATATGACAGGATTCAAGGAATCCTTTGTAAGACTGTCAGAACATGAATCACCTCACAAGGTGAAGCTAGGAGATGAATACCAATATCCAATAAAAGGTAGTGGGGAATCTTCATATAAACTAGACTCTGGTAAGTCTCTAACAATGAGAGAAGTATTGTTTGTTCCAGGACTCAAGAAGAATCTTCTCTCCATTTCAGCATTGGATGCAAAAGGAATGTGGGTTGCATTCATAGATGGTCAAGTCATTATGTGGCAAAAAGGAAATACTATCAATGATGCAGTAGTGATTGGAGAACAAGAAGGAGGCTTGTACAAATTGAAGGGTCATCCAAAACAAGCCTTGATCCATGACACAGTAGAGCCAAATGAGATTTGGCATAGAAGGCTTGCACATGTGCATTACATGGCACTACCTATTGCAAGCAAAGTTGTTGAAGGTCTTATAGAATTCCAAGCAAACCATGATGGAGTTTGCAAAGGATGTGAAAAAGGGAAGAATACAAAGAAGAAATTTCCCAGCAGTGAAAGAAAAGCCAAAGGCATACTAGAAATCATCCACTCAGATGTATGCGGACCTATGTCATCAAACTCACTAATCGAGTATGCATACTATGTTTCTTTTATTGATTATTTTTCTAGAAAGACATGGATTTACTTTATGAAGAACAAAGATGAAGTATTTAGTAAGTTCAAGGAATTCAAAGCCTTGATCGAGAACTATACTAAAAAGAAGATCAAGACTCTTCGATCAGATAATGGCGGAGAATTCACTTCGAATGAATTCAAAGAGCTATGCAAAGAAT
The DNA here is from genome assembly GCA_001517045.1 of Pseudotsuga menziesii. NCBI lineage: Eukaryota > Viridiplantae > Streptophyta > Pinopsida > Pinales > Pinaceae > Pseudotsuga > Pseudotsuga menziesii. The sequence continues at coordinate 86,189 of LPNX010844428.1, forward strand.
CAGGGATTAAGAGGGAGTTGTCCACTCCTTATAATCCACAAAAGAATGGGATTATGGAATGGAAGAATAGAACCATCATGGAAGCTGCAAGAGAAATGCTTCATGATCAAGACCTTCCTATTCATATTTGGGCTAAAGCTGCTAGAACAGCGGTATATGTACAGAACCGTACTCCACATAGAGTACTCGAGAACAAGACTCCTGAAGAAGTCTTCTCCGGAAAGAAACCAGAAGTCAGCCATCTTAGAATATTTGGATGTCCCGTGTACATACACATTCCAAAAGATAAGAGAACAAAATTATGTCCTTTAGGAAATAAGGGCATATTTGTGGGATACTCTGAAAGCTCGAAGGCTTACAAAATCTATTTCCTAGGATATGAGAAGATTGACATCAACAGGGATGTGACATTTGATGAAGGAACAACTTACAACAAATCCAAAAAGAGACCTGCTGAAGAACCTAAAGAAGCAGAAGCAGAAGTACCCAGAATTCATGATACAATCATGGACGAAGAAGCTGAAGAAGAAGATCGAGAGTTCGAGGAACCACAAAGACCTATAGATCCACCTCTGGAGAAGAATCCTCATAAGAGGAAACCTGCTTGGGTACGTGAACTTATCCAAGGTGCAGAAAGATATGGGGTTCCAGAAGAGAATCACAGAGAAAGGAAGACAACCAGATACAATTCCGCATATGTAGCTTTACTATGTGATTTCATTAATAAAGAACCTTCCAGTTATGAAGAAGCAGTAAAACAGAAAGAATGGAAGGATGCTATGATCAAAGAATATCAATCAATCATGAAGAATGATGTTTGGGATATTATCCCAAGACCAGAAGGGAAGTCAGTTGTAACTTCAAAATGGATCTACAAGATCAAGCATGCTACAGACGGTAGCATTGAAAAGTATAAGGAAATATTTGTAGCTCGAGGTTTCTCTCAGAAAAAAGGAATAGACTATGAAGAAACCTTTGCACCTGTGGCCAGATACACTTCCATCAAATCAGTACTTGCTCTGGATGCAGTGATGAAATGGAAGATACACCAGATGGATGCCAATACTACCTTCTTAAATGGTGTAGTAGAAGAGGAAGTGTATGTACAACAGCCACTCGGTTTTGAGACACATGACAGAGAGTCTCATGTATACAGATTGAAGAAATCCCTATATGGTTTGAAATAGGCACCTAGGACCTGGTACGGCAGAATTGATAGCTTTCTATCTATTTTGGGCTTTACCAAGATTAAAGTAGACTCCAACCTTTACTACAAGGTTGAAGGTGGCAACCCAGTGATTCTCCTACTGTATGTAGATGATCTATTTGTGACAGGTACAGATGGGTTGATTGCTGATACGAAGAGAAAGCTTGCTGCTAAGTTCAAAATGAAGGACTTGGGGATGATGCATTACTTTCTAGGTATGGAGGTGTGGCAGAGTACAGATGAAATATTCCTTGGACAAGGGAAGTATGCAGTAGAGATCCTGAAGAGGTTTGGGATGATGGACTGCAAAGCTATGGCCACACCTATGGCATCGAACTTGAAGCTATTGAGTGATGCCTCATCAGAGTCGGTTGATGCTATGATGTATTGTCAGATGATTGGGTCATTGATGTACCTGATGAACACAAGACCAGACATTTGCTTTGCTATGAACACCTTGATTCAGTACTTGACAGATCCAAGAAGTGTTCACTTGATTGCTGCAAAGCATGTTCTGAGGTACCTGAAGGGTACAATTGATTATCGGATCAAGTACGATGCGAATCAAAAGATTAAACTGGAAGGTTATGTTGATTCAGATTGGGCAGGTAGTGCCATCGATAGGAAGAGTACTTCATGATGTTGCTTCAGTATGGGATTAGGTGTGATCTCTTGGTTTAGCAGGAAGCAATCCTGTGTGGCACTGAGTACAGCTGAAGCAGAGTATGTCGCGGCTTGTTCAGCTAGTTGTGAGGAAGTATGGCTGTGAAAGCTACTGTCTAAAATATTTGATCTCCAGTTGGATGCTACTTGTATACATTGTGACAACCAGAGTTGAGTGAAGTTGTCAGAGAATCCAATGTTCCATGACAAGTCGAAGCATATCGAGATCAAGTATCACTATATCAGGGATATGGTGCAGAGAGGAGCAGTGAAGCTCCAGTATGTTGCAACGGAGGAACATATAGCTGATGTATTGACAAAGCCATTGTCTAGGATGAAGTTTGAGTACTTCAGGGAGAGGCTTGGTGTTCTCTAGATCAATGTTCCCTCCAAGAGAAAGTGATGAAACCCATAGCCATTCTGACATGGTGAGAGGATCGGTCCCTTCCATGGTCAGATGTAAGGACTGAGCCATTTTTTCATGGTGATAGGGTTGCTCCCTTCCATGTTAGATATGAGTGCTAGCCATTCTATCGAGTAGGACAGATGTAAGGGAAATTTCCATTCTAGGAATGGAGGCACCTGGTCAGTTACAAGGATCACTCAGTGTAGGACTGAGTAGCCATTATGATGTGACAGAGGGATGCGTTCCCACTTAATCATATGTAAGGGCTGAATCATTCTGTCATGGCTAAAGGATTAATTTCCTTCCATGTCAGATGTGAGTGTTGGCCATTTCGACGAGCAGGTTGGATATAAGTGCAACTTCCATTCTGAGAATGGAGGCACCTGGTCAGTTACGAGGTAGCTCAGTCGAGGACTGGGGGCCATTCTGATATGATTACTGGGATGTGTTCCCTCATGATCAGATGTGAGTGCAAGCCCTTCCATCACTGTGAGTAGGATGTGTTCCCGCCTGGATGGATGTAAGTGTAGAGCCTTTTCATCACTGTGAGCAGGATGTGTTCCCGCCTGGATGAATGTAAGTGCTGAAATCTCTCATCACTGTGAGTAGGATGTGTTCCATCCTGGATGGGAGTCTTTCATCATTGTGAGGAGGATGTATTCCAGCCTGGATGAAAGTGGGAAAATATTCCATCATTGTGAGTAGGATGTGTTTCAGCCTGGATGGAATTACATAACTCTTACATCATTGTGAGTAGGATGTGTTCCAACCTGGATGGATGTGATTTCTGTGCCTTTCTAATGAGTAGGTCAGATGTAAGTGTAGAGCCATTTCACAAATGGTAGTAGATGTGCCTACCATGTTGGTGAATGTGAGTGCTGGGCCTTTTGGATGTGATTATAGGTTTGGTTCCTATATGATCAGATGTGAGTGCTGGGCATGCCTTTTTGATGAGTAGGTCAAATGTAAGTGCTGGGTGAAGACCTAAATGATGGCTAGGCCTACAACCAGCATGAAAAATGGCTGGATCTATAGAAATTCCTATGATGAGAAGAATCATGAGATAGCACCAGTGATGATCCGGATCGAGTGATGATCCAGATCCAGTAATGATAGCCAGTGATGATCCAGATCGAGTGATGATCCAGATCCAGTCATGATGATCCAGTAGTCATGATCTAGATCGAGTGATGATCTAGATCCAGTGATGATAGGCAGTGATGATCCATATCCAGTGATGATGTTCCATGATGATCCAGATCGAGAGATGATCTAGATGACTTGAAGACAAAGATGACTTGAAGATGAAGATGACTTGAAGATGAAGATGAATTTAATATAAAGATGACTTGAAGACGAGATGATCCAGTTGATACAGAGAAGAAGACCAGTGCTGAAAATTGTGTCAAAATAATACCTTCCTAGTTAATAGGGAGTGTTGATGTATTTGTAACTTCAGAATGTATTCATCTATGTATCTTATGTATTGTAACCCAATGTTTATTCTGGGATGTATCTATTATGTATTTGATTCATGTTATCATACCCCGATGTTCCGATCAGGAGGATCAATAATGTAAATAATTCATGTCAACTCATTGTTAAAGTCCCCACAGTTTCGGGGCACTAGGGTTATTAGACACTCCTAGAGATGTCGGCTCTAGTAAGTAATTGTTAAGTGAGGTCGACATGATTGAGTTCACTTCAAGTGAATGGAAGAATATAAATAGAGAGTGAGTCTCTCTATTTATTACACACATCATTCACTCACTCAAGTGTAGTGCATTAGTGAGGAAGGAAATACACTGGGGCTAGACAAGAAGAAGATTATTGTTGTTGAGAGATCACTTACTGTTTTGGGGCTTTTACTGTTTTGGTGCTGATTCTATCTCTGAGGAAGTTGTGGGGTTTTCTCCATTATGGTTTCCCCAATCAAAAACATTGTGTTCTTTGTCTCTTGTGTTTGATTGTTGTACTTGTTATTCTCTCAGTAAAGATCCTAACATAATGCTAGCTTAATGTTGAAAAACTAACAGACTATGCTGGGTGTGATGAAAGCCTAGAATGTGCAGGATTTCCGAACTTACGATGCCCCTTTTTTTTTGATTTGTAGGTTTTATCAGGTACAACTTCTAATGGACTCATCAATCCCTCTTCTCACCCCATTCACAAGCTATTCGGAATGGAAGTTGAAGATGATTGCATATCTGAAGAGATGAGGTCTCTGTGAGGTGTCTATTGGACTTGGAAAAGAGTCTTATGAGAATGAGAATGACTGGATAAATGAGGTTGATAGAGCTATTGGAGCAATATGTTTGGCCCTTTCTCCTAGCTTGTACTACCTTATTCTTGGTTCTGCTGAATACCCAAAGGAAGTCTGGAAAATATTGGACAAAACCTTTGGCAAGCACAACGAGGATCATAATAGTACTTTGGATATCACAGCCAGCACCACAAGAGTTCTTCACTCAAAATTCTTAGCCTCTACTCTCTCTGATGAACTTGTTCAAGATGAAGATGAAGCAGAATCTTCTACACATTCAATTCGAATTGAAGAAAGTCTCCATGCAGTGACTCCTTGTCCTGATGCTCCGGAAGTTCATGAGATCTCTGATATATCATCTTCTCATATTGCTGAAAGAGAATAATACATTCAAATATCTGATATTGAAGAAAAATACTGCTGCACTTCCATGCAAACATTCATCGGTGATTTTCCTTTGAATTCTATGCAAAATTTACCAGTAATTGCTTCCGAAAGTGAAGAGAAATTTGATTTTTCTCCCTCTAATGTTGCTGCTGGTGTGCAAATATGTGATACCTTGGATATTTTGGAAGAAATATCAGATTATAAGAGTGAAAAATTCACTCCCGATGATCTAGATCTTCCAACAAAATCCTGCAGGATTGCATGCACCAAAATTCAGAATTTTGAAGAAAAAGACAACTGTGCATCCACCGTCTCGGTTGACCATAATTTTGGATCTGATATGAAAATTATTGGATCTGATATGATCTTATTTGGATATGATATGATATTTATTTGTTTAAAATTTCATTTTCATAAACCTTCAGTACTGCTTGTAGTTGTTCTCATCAACGGTGTGAAGAAACAAGTACCGCAAGTCTCCTTTGAAATTGTTGCTGGGGATTTGATTTCATTTCATAGTTTTGGATCTGTTGTGAACTTATTTATATCTGATTTACATTCTGATATTATATTATTTTTTTCATATTTTAAAATCCAAGAGCTTTTAGTCATGCTTGTAGCTGCTCTCACCAATTTTGGTGTGAAAAATCAAGTGCCACAGTTCTTCTTCAATTTTGCTGATAGGGATTTGGTGTTAGTTTCCTCTTATGAGGTTTTTGATATTTTATTTTGTGATTCATTAGCTATTTCAGAATATATATCAGATTATGGAGCTCAACCATTCGCTCTCCAGAGTCCCAGGGATTCTCTACCTTTGGTCACATGCTCATCTCCTCACAGAACAAGTAAAGAGGAATACATTCTGCATCTGCTTGGACACTTGCTCCTAAAAATTGGGGATGATTTTACCACTCATGGTTTTTTGTTCAAGGCTACAACATATCATTTTATTGAGTGTTCCACACATGGTTCGAATCCTCAAGAACCTTTTCTCTCTCTTCAGATAATTTCAGCTACTTTACATGGGTCCAGTTTTCACCGTGCAGCTGTTTAAATTTATGATTCAATTGAGTGCATTGTTCTTCTTCCAAAGTGGAATATTCCTATAGAAATATTAATTTAGTTTGGATTCATATTTTCACATGCACAGTCTCAGGATACTGCTGCATAGAAGAACCAATTCTTGATTTACTGCTTAGTTTGAGGGGGGGTATTTTTCCCATGAGTTTTCCCCCATTTCCTTGGTTATATTAAGCAGTTACTTTATTGTATAGGGTGACCTATGGACTTTGCTTCTGGTTCCCTATCATTTTATGCATCTATGTTTTCTAACTCTTCCTGAGTATAGCTTAAGGGGGGGTGTTGGAGACATTTACCATCATACACAATCTTTTGGTCAAATTGCCCTAGTTAAACCACCATCCTAAGTTTAATTGACATTAGTGGAGCATTAATTTCCATCATCCAGTCACACCCACACCTACCTACAGTCAAGGAGGCTAACTGGAGCACTCCGGGGGTGATCTGAGTGATATTAATGCACCTAATTGCTAACTGGTGGTTACAATCAGTTCAACCAGTCACTTAGGGTTCCTCCTCTCATTAAATATATTATTTAATGATTATTTATTATTATTTAATGATCTGGAGTCAACAGGGCACCTCCACCAACTTCTGATGGTCAGTTCAGCTTCAGTTAACTTCATCGTAGTTCATTGAAGTCATGGAGCACTAGCACTTGATGGTTGGCTTGCTATGACATGTGTTTGATCTCCTTCAGTTGAGATTCAATCATTTATTGCACTCCAACTTCAGTTAGGGTTTGGTGAGTCAATTAAGGTTTTGGTTAAGTGGTTAACTGAGTGTGACTAAATGGTTGATAGTTAGTTAAGCTAGACTCACTCATTGAATTCGAATTGTCTCCTTAGGTATTTGAATTCTTCATGGAGTTAAGCTATTGCTCGACATTGGTATTGTAACCATTTCATTGTTTATTAAATATATATAGAGAAAACCATTCTGGTTCCGATTAACACCATTTCATGAGTATTTGTTGATTATTCTTTCATGAGATTGATTCTTAGTTCCTAGATCATGTGCAAGAATTAATATGATTGTCTTAGTGAATGAATGTGGACTCAAGTTATTAACCCAACAAGTAGCTGCTCAAGACAAATGGCTCCTGGACAGGCTGTACTAGCCACAATATACTTTTCTTATGTAGCACTAGCTAAATTACACTTTGCTTTTGTAGTACTAACTGTAATACATTTTGATTCTATAGTACTAGCCACAATACACTACCACTCTAATTGGAGTCAGCATAACCAAGTAATTTTACCTCACCACTAGAGGAAAATCTATGTCCATAAGAAATAGAACCTCGATGGTACCTAAGAACATTCTTAATGTCTATGTCTAAGCTCAAACATGATCTGACTCAGAACATAACATATACCAAGTCTACAATGTATCAAGTACAATAAGGGACCAATAAGTTTTCTATACTTGGTATAATCCATTGGATCCAATCTAGAATCTTACTTGTGTAGTTTCTTCAAACTAGAAGCCATTAGAGTAGCCATGGATTTGCAATCCATCATACTAAACCTTTGTAGCACTTCAATTTGGTGTTTTTGTTGCAAAAGGAAAGATTGCATCTTTCCTTTTCCAAAATTCAATAAAGTAGTACATAAGAATAAATTCTTCGAACTTATAAGTGAGATCGATCTTGCACCCAACTAGCTGTTGTTCCTCTCCAATAAGGAACAAAAACATAAACATAGAGGACCAATATCAATGGTTGGTTCTTCATTATCTTGAGGTACATTTTTTGATCAGATTCGCTCTTAGAGAAACCCAATCTCTAAATATAGTTGTTAGTCGTCAAATACCAAGCCCTCAAGGCTTGCTTAAGTCCATACAAGGCTTCCTTTAGTTTACATGCATTCCCATAAACTACAAACCCCTCAGTTTGTTGTATGTAAACCTGTTCCTCAACCTCACTATTAAGGAAGGCAGTCTTCACATATATATGGTGAAGTTTTCATCCTACAACATATGCAAGGGAGATCATAGCTCAATTAGTGGTGTACTTGACCACATGAGCGAATGAATAATCACATATTTATTCCTTCTTTCTAAGAGAAGCGTCGGGAAATGAATATATCTTTGTACTTTTAAATATTTCCATCAACACCATGCTTGAAATTATGAAGCCATTTAGAAGTTACTATAGACTTAATTTTAGGTTTAGGAACAAATGCCTAAACATCATTCTTTATAATAGATTTGTATTCCTCTACCATTGCATATTTTCATACTTGTTTCTTAGTAAACTCTTCATACGTGCAAGGTTTTTGAATAATTGATGTGACTTATTTGAGAAACATACCCTGGATATCTGTCAAGATTCTTTCACTCTCTAGATGATCTTAATGGTGCTCCATGCCTCTCTACATATTGTAGAATATATCATCACCATGCATATATCCTCTTAATAGGAGGTTCATCAACTACTTCTACTAGTTCTTCGGGAGCTAGTGAGTCTGAGGACTCTTCTGAATTCTCCCTCTCAATGTCTAAATGGGGGGGGGGGTCTAGTATATGGGTCCTCCATGATGGGAGTCTCATGATCCTCCGTGTTTGTATCATAGTGAATCTCTTTCAATCGACTGAATGCAACCTCTTCATGGAATGTCACATCTTCAATGAATTCAACGCGTCTTTCACCTGGTGCATATATTATAAAGTATTTGGATGATTCGCTATGACCAAAAAGGGTACCATTTTTCTCGGATTTCTCCATCATTTCCCTCTTCTATTTTTGGATCTATCATAAGAATGACTCCACATTCAATACTTGTCATTTTCCGCTTGTAGGGCATAACACATGGAATTTCCCTACAATCCAAATTTAGTTAAGTGATTAGAAACCTTGCATAATCCAATCATATCAATGTAATTAAAAATAGATCACAAAGTCATGAAATAAAATCTAATTTATAATAATAATAATTATAGAAATAGTTTTTTTGTGGGATCCCTCTTGATCTCTTCTTTCTTACGGATATTATTGGAGTCCCTAGGTATTTATACATCATCTATGGAAATATCTTCATCTAGAGATTAAGAAATCATTGTTGTACTAAAGTAAATACTCCTTTTGATGGTCATCTTCTTCATCATATGAGTTCTTCTGAGTAATTTCATCTTCTATAGCCATAGAATCACAAAATATTCATTTTCATGTTTTCTTTGCTTGGCACTAGCTTGCATAATGTCCCTTCTTGTTGAACTTGTATCATGTAACATTTGTATTGTCAAATTATTTGTTGTATATCTTCTTCTTTGAATAAGAAAACCTATTTTAAGAGAAGTGCTTCCTTCATTTCTTCATCTTTGATACGAGAGCAATGCTTTCTTCTTTAGTGCACACAGTATTTCTATGGATTATCCCTTTCTCTTAGAGGAATTCATTCCACAACCTTTGAAAGTTAGGTTGCGCCTTTCGGTCATTTATCGTTGCCAATAATCTCTTCCGTGAGGATGATAGACCACAAATAGCATTTTGAATGATATCATATTCATCCACCACTACTCCAATGCTCGTAAGTTGATCTCTTATCTGGGAGATGTTTGTGAACAAGGTGGCCACTAACTCGTCCTTTTCCATTTTCATATTCTGGAGCATATTCTTCAATGCGCTCTTTTGACTCGGGGTCTTCTTCTCATAGGGGTTTGTCAATATCAAAACATTCCTCTGTTGTGTTCAAAGGAGTAATCATGGGAATCAACTTGTCCTTCACTGAATTGTAGATGATCCATTTAGGTTTATCTTGGTTCTTTTTGAAGTTTATGTTCCCTGCATTAGATGTGGGATCCTCTACCATATTAGTTACATATGTATATAATTCATGATCCTCCAGGATGTTTAAAAACATGGCCTTCCAAGTGTTGAAATTTGAATTTCCCTCAAGTCGGTCTTCTCATCTTACTGAGATCAATGCCATTGCCTTGAATTACTATGCTCAAATTCTCAGGATATACAAAAAAAATTTCACAATAATTATCTCCTTAGTTCCTTGATCTCTCATAACGTGTCAATTTTTGTGCAAATATGTTGAGATTTATCTTTAAAATTTTGTGTATAAATATAGAGAACTTGAAATTAATTTGAACAAACGAATAAGAATCCACACATAACAAAACATATACCATGGGGAAAACCCTCAAAATAATTAGGATGAAAAACAACAAAAAATATTGAAAGTATAATTATGATAGATATCAGAGAATGTCTTTTATAATAGCATATCGCTTCCAGCACCTAAGGTGCAAGATACGAGAGAAGAGATACCCCATGTATAGATACTAAGAAATAATGAAGAGAGATCTACTGTATGAACTTTCAATGTTCCCAACACATTATTAGAGAGCAAGAATTAGTTCCATGCAAGATGTCGTGAATCCTTGCATGGGGAATAGTGCATTACATGTAGAAATAGCGAATTGCCTTCTTGGAGAATTGTCTTATGCTTCAATTTATTGAATCCTACATAATATGAGCTGCAATTCCTTTCCTCTTTGACATTAAATAATGAAATATTGACTTCAGAGTGAACTCACCTCATGACTATATGTAGGATCACTTAGTTATTATGTCATCTTAAGTGTCATCCTACAATAGTTGTAACTCAAGTGCCATTACTTAAGTGTAATTTTTTTAACTTAAGTGTTGTCTTTTAGTTTAACTAAAGTGTCGCCATGCAAAACACTTTAGTTAACTATTATTTAACTGAAATCATGTTTTTTAATATAACTGAAGAGTGATCACTTTAATTGACTGATGCATACATTGTTATTTTAACTAAATATTTAACTGAAGCATGCATTTTTACTTTAATTGAAGCTTTAACTAAGGAATACATTTATATTTTAATTGAATCTTATATAAATTGAGTTATCTTTAGTCAACTAAGGTCCTGGCATGAGAAATTCAAATTCTCTTTGTTCTCTATGCATTTATCTTTTGTATCTTATATATTTTAAATGGTTAACATGTGTTAACTTTAATTTCTCTATAATATCATATTATACTACGCAGTTTTGTCTAATGTTGTGATCATATTATATTACTCTTGGACCAATTTTCATATGCTAAATTAAATCACTCTAGAGGTGGACACTCTCTAGAGGAGAATTAATAGCTTTATACATCTTGAATGACCATGGTTAGTAACATATCACACAACACTAATGATTCAGGATGCAAAGCATCACCTCTACATTAGAGGTCCACCTCAACACATGAGGATCCAAATTGACACTCAAGTCCTTATCCTTATCCAATAATATTGTACAACAACATCACTTTGGAATAACAAAGAATTCACCTCAACACGTGATGAATAACCTTTTACACTGAAGGCTTAGACGTTCTTGATTCTAACTCGAGAATTCTACTCCAAATTTTATGATTCGTACTCAGGAACCCTACCTCCACACATGAGGCCCAATCCCAACTGCACAACATTGGATTGGAGATGTTGGTTGTGGAGCTTGATATTCCATATTCATAGATGTTATTCAGTCATGTTTGTACCCTAGGTTTATTGTACACTCGTTCCCCAACTTTGGGGTTCGGGGCCAACAGTTTTGTGGACCCATTGTATTGGGTTAACTGTAGTATTTTCCCATGGTATTTACCCTATAAAAGAAAGCATTGTAAAATGGTTGTGTATTGTATTGTAGAATTGTAAACAATCTCTATAATTGTGTGAGAGAGAATGTGAGAATGTGAAGAGGAAGTGTAGCGATATTGCTATAGGTTGTATCCCTTCAACTTTCTGGACGGTAATAAAAGGAGTAGAAATTTCTATGTGGACATAGACCATCATTTGGGTGAACAACGTTATATCGGTGTCTCTTTGTAATGTGTTTAATGTGTTTTGTATCTTGTTTAATGATTTAACTGTATATATGTTATTGCTCTACAATCTTGTTTTGAACAATTGGTATTAGAGCCAAAAGGTCTATTTGGATGGTAAACTCGCAGGAAAGAAGGGTTCCTGGTTTGAGTGGGAGAAATGAAGGAAGAAGGAAAGTTTAGGGTCGATAAATTTAACGACCAAAACTATCAGTTATGGAAGATGCAAATGGAGGACTATATATACTAGAAGGATATGTACCTTCCGTTGGGAAGAAAAGAAAAACAACCGGCAACTATGAAGGATGAATAATGGGTGGTTCTTGATAGAAAGGAACCGGGAACAATACGGCCGTGCCTAGCTTCATCAATGGCTTTCAATATTTCGAAAGAAAAAACAACAGAGGGTGTGATGACTGCATTGGGTAAGCTGTACAAAAAACTCTCGACTATTGACAAGATATTTTTAATGAAGCCTTTATTTAATATGAAGATGTCGGAAGGTGGATCTATTGCTGACCATTTAAATGAGTTTAATACACTTGCGAGTCAGTTAATTTATATAAAAGTGAAATTTGATGATGAGGTTAGGGCTCTTCTAATATTTTTCTCATTGCTAGAAAGATGGAATAGCTTGGTCATGGCTGTAAGTAAATCTATCCCTAGTTCAAACACTCTTAAGTTTGATGATGTTGTTGGTGTTATTCTTAGCAAGGAAATGTAAAGAAAAAGAACAGGTGAGACATCAGGTAATGCGTTGACCATGGAAAGCAGAGGGAGACAAAATGAGAGAGAAAGGAGCCCAGGAAATATCAGCAAGTCTAAAAAGGGTAGATCCAAGTCTAGATTTGGAAAAATAGAGTGTTGGAACTGTGGTAAGAAACGACATCTGAAGAAAGACCGTAGAGAACCAAAGAAGAAAGGTGAGAGGCATCAAGAGACTACTGAGGAAGTGAATGTAGCAGATGATGTGTTACAAGATTCTTTGATTCTTGCACTAGAAAATACTAGTGATTACTGGGTAGTAGATTCAAGGGCTTCATGTCATGCTACACCCAATAGGAAATTCTTCCATGATTATGTTCAAGGTGATTTTGGACATGTTTTATTTGGGGATGATGAACCATATAAAATTGTTGGAAAGCGTAAGGTATGGATTAAGTTAAATAATGGAACTCAATGGATGCTAAAAGATGTAAGGAATATTCCTTCTATGAAAAGAAATTTGATCTCAACAAGGAAGTAAGGAGATAGCGGTTGTCTGTCTATGTTTGGAGGAACATGGTGGAAGATCACTAAAGGATCACTGGTAATAGAAAAAGGAGATAGGCTAGGTACGTTATATTTATGTCCTCATAATACTGATTATTTGATATCTGTAGCTTCCATAGAAACATGTGTGGCAGTGTGGCATCATAGGGTTAGCCACATGAGTGAGAAGGGGATGCAAATTCTCCACTCAAGGGAACTGCTTCCAGATCTGAAGCATGTAAGTTTGGAATTCTGTGAGAACTGTGTTTATGGAAAACATAAGAGAGTTATATTTCTCAGGGTTGAGAAACAAAAGAAGAGTGAAAAGTTAGAGCTTGTCCATACAGATGTATGGGGACCAGCTCAGGTATAATCTCTTGGTGGTTCTCATTATTATGTTTCTTTTATTGATGATGCAACTAGAAAAGCTTGGGTTTATTGCATTAGATAGAAATCTGATGTGTTTGATACTTTTAAGAAGTGGAAATATTTGGATGAGAATGGGACACGAAAATTTTTTAAATGTCTCAAATCTAATAATGCAGGTGAATACTGCAGCAAGGATTTTGATAGTTACTGTTCACACAATGGGATCACAGAGAGAAGACATTCATTGTCACAGAGAGAAGACAGGCCCTGGAACACCACAAGAAAATGGTGTGTTAGAAAGGATGAACATAATGATCATGGAGCGTGCAAGGTGTATGAGATTACATGCAGGGTTTCCCTTATAAGTTTGGGTTGATGTTGTAAACATTGTTGTTTAGTTAATAAACAGAGGGCCTTCAAGCACTTTGGATGGTGGGATTCCAAAGGAGGACTGGACAGGAAAACAGGTAAATTATTCATTTATGAGAAATTTTGGTTGTGAAGCATTTTTCCATATTGGTAAGATGATAGAACAAATCTTGAAGCTAAATCCTAGAAATGTACCTTTATTGGATACAGGGTTGATGATTTTTGTTATCGCTTATGGGATTTTCAAAATCTCAAGATCATTAGGAGTAGAGATGTAATATTGAATGAAAAGGTTATGTACAAAGATCAATTATAGGGAAAGAAAGTGGAAAAGGAAAACATAGAGTACACAGTGCTTGATGAAATCAAAGAAAATGAAGTTCCAAAGGCACCAGAAAATCCAGAACAACAAGAGGTACCTGAAACTCCTACAATTGTAAGAAATATACCAGGTTAAGTAGACCCCCTGAACAATTCTCTCCTTCATTGTATTATTTATTGATGATCGATTCTGGTGAACCATAATGTTATGAAAAGGCAATGAAGGTAGAAACTAGAAATAAGTGGGAGAAAAGAATGAATGAGGAAATGCACTCATTGGTAAGAAACCAAAATTGGGATTTGGTTTAGTTTCCTGCAGAAAAAAGGGCATTGAAAAATAAATGGGTTTACAGGTTGAAGGAAGATGATGGAGGCAAGAAGCAGTACAAGGATAGAATTGTTGTAAAGGGGTTTGCACAAAATAAAGGTATTGACTTTGATGAAATATTCTCTCCTATTGTTAAAATGAATTCAATTAGAACTATTTTAATTCTAGTGGTGGTAGAAGATTTGCATCTTGAACAATTAGATGTAAAAACAACCCTTGTCCATGGGGATTTGGAGGAAGAGATTTATATGTAGTAGCCACAGGGGTATGAGGTCAAAGGGAAGGAGAATTTGGTTAGTAGGTTGAAGAAGAGATTCTATGGCCTGAAGCAAGCTCCAAGGTAGTGGTATTTAAAATTTCATAGAACAAGGTTATGATAGATGTCATTTTGACCACTCTGTTTATGTCAAGAGGATAGATAACGGAAGATATATTATCTTGTTATTGTATGTGGATGACATGCTTGTTGTAGGGTCTAACATGTAGGATATAAATGTGCTCAAAAGAAAACTAGCTAAATCATTTGCGATGAAGGATTTGGGTGTTGCAAAGCAAATCCTTGGTATGAGAATAACAAGAGTTAGGAAAAATTGCAAATTGATGTTGTCTCAAGGAGACTACATAGAAAATGTGTTGCATAGGCTTAGAATGCAGAATGAAAAGCCAGTTAGTACAACTTTAGCTAGGCATTTCAAACTAAATAAGGAGATGTGTCCAGACACATAGGAAGAGATATATTACATGTCCAGGATTCCGTATTCATCAACGATTGGAAGCTTGATGTATGCCATGGTGTGCAGAAGACCAGATATTGCACATGTAGTGGGATTTTTGAGAAGGTATATGAATAATCTAGGTAAAGAGCATTGGAAATAATTACAGTGGATTCTCAGGTATTTGAGAGGTACCATTTCTCATGCATTATGTTTTGGAGGTTCAAACACCAATCTACAAGGATATGTTGATGCAGATATGGATGGTGACAAATACAACAAGAGGAGCACCACATGGTATGTTTTTACTATGGGTGGAACAACCGTAAGTTGGATTTCAAAACTGCAACAGGTTGTTTCACTTTCAACGATGGAAGCAGAGTATGTTGCTGCTACAGAGGCTACTGAGGAGATGATTTGGTTGTGGAGGTTCATGGATGAATTGGGTAAGAAGCAGGAGAATAGAAGGCTGTACAATGACTGCCAGAGTGCCATTAATATTGAAAATAACTCAGCCTTTCATTCGAAGAATAAACATATATAGCTCAAGTGCCACTTCATAAGATCTGTTCTAGATGAAGAATTGTTAAAACTAGAAAACCAAAATCCTGCAGACATGTTGACAAAGGGAGTAACCAGAGAGAAACTGAGTTCCTACTCGGTTTCTGTTAGCCTTCAAGCATGAAGCTAAAAATAATAAATTAGTCAAGTCCAAGTTCCAGAGCATAATCCAACAAGTGCAGCAGCGGTGTAAATGTTGTGATCAGTCTTTAAGTGGGAGATTGTTGGTTGTGGAGCCTAATATTCCAGATTCATAGATTTTGTTCAGTCATGTTTGTACCCCAAGTTTATTGTACACTTGTTCGCAAAATTTAATGGGGGTTCAGGGGAGAAGTCACCGATATTTTTTTTTGGGATGTTTGTTGGCCAACAATTTTGTGGACCCATGGTATTGGGTTAACCGTAGTATTTTCCCATGGTATTTCCCCTATAAATGAAATCATTGTAAAATAGTTGTGTATTGTATTTTAGCATTGTAAACAATCTATGTGATTGTGTGAGAGAGACTGTGAGAGTGTTGAGAGGAAGTACAACAGTATTGCTGCAGGTTGTATCCCTTCACCTTTCTGGACTGTAATAAAAGGACTGGAAATTTTTGTGTGGACATAGCCCATCGTTTGGGTGAACCATGTTATATCTATGTCTCTCTCTAATGTGTTTAATGTGTTTTGCATCTTGTTTAATGATTTAACTATATATCTATTATTGCTCTGCGGTCCTGTTTTTAACAGGAGAATGAATCATGATGATGTAACTTTAATATAAACCTATAGTTTGATAAATGTACTTATGTAACTAAATTAGTATGAGTTCCCAAGTAGCTGAAAATCGTTGTCTATATTGTAATTTATAAAAAAATACAACTGGTAATGGAAGAGGAAGAACGATAATATATTGGGGGACTCGTGTATTCACCAGAGGCAGAAAGGGGTTGTAGATGGCCTATGGAGCTATGTTATAACCCTGCTTAACCTTGGTAATTGGAAATGAGACCTTATAACCTTAAGTGACCATAAAGCTTCTTAATTAGCTTTAAAACTGATTAAGAGTTAACTACGGGATTAAAGGTGGATTAAGGGGGATTTAATCATTATGACACATAAATCATGGGTAATGTTGTGCATGCAAAAAATGAATTGGAGAATATCACAGGGGGAGTCCATGGAAATCTTGATACAAAGCTTGCTAGAATAGGAAATGCAAAGGGAGAGAATGTGCGTACAGAACATTGGAATGTATAGAAGAAAGAGTTGAAAGAAGAAAAACACAAGTGAATGCCAAATTGGAATCGCTAGTTAGATCGATAAAGAATGAAAAAAACATGAGCAAATCTTCCATTTGAATGATATGCAGTGGTCGTTGGGCTGGTAGAAAAACTTGAGTGCCCAAACTTGAACCTACAAGAAAATTGTTCTTATAATCATGACCTTGATTTGCCCATGGTTTCTCCTATGAAATGGAAAATGGTGCATGAAATTAACTTAGTGGAATGCTTAAAATTAAGAATAGTAGTGGTTATGACTATTCTACTACTAGAAGGAAGCTAAGGGAATGAATTGCATTATTGGACATGCAATTTGTAGTAAGCTACTTATCCTGACTACCAATTGAAAAATTCGAAGAATCCTTGGGACTGGTGAGAGGCCTAGTGCTAAATGCATGGGTATAAGCTCGGGGGTGGTGTTCCACTGAGAGATGTATGAGCATATTTACCTAAGGTTGGGTGGGGCGTCGCTACCACAAATCGAGTTTACAACTAGTTGGATTCAGATAAGTGCTTAAATCAATATTGATTCTACATTGGATATATATATAGATATAGAGTCATGTGAAAGAACATAATTTAAATGTTGTTCATGATTATTTCGTATTAAATATATGATGGTTTCCTTCATAATCATAATGTTCTAAAAAGGGAATTGACAATATGAACAATTCACTTTGTTTGTAATATCGTAAATTGAGTGAATGATTATTTGATTAGTAATTAAAATATGTTTGCATGAGTGAATGTGTAAATAGTATGATTCATTCTATTTTTATATTCATTTCATGGTTTAAATTAATTGAGGAAATGTTTATGTGTAGTTTTTCTAGTCTTTAATATTTTCCATTCTGGGGAGTGGAGGTTTAAGGAAGGTATTCCTTAGCTATACCCTGTGAATACTTGTTTCTTGAAGTAGGTCGTTAAACCTGTAAATGAAATTCCTTTTTTAATTGTTCCAAATAATTGTGAATCATTCCTTACTCCAAGAATTAATTGTTTTATAAAAGTGTTATACTTAATGTCTAGTTGTATTAGTGTTTAAAAAGCTTAATGGAATGGGATATAGGACTAAAATTCTTGTCTAAAATTCCATGGTTAGTTATCATATCTGAGAAGTAATATATTGATTGTATGAATCTTTATTTTTTGTTGAAATCTTGTAGATTGCAAGTTTAGTATGTGGAAATTTTTAACTTAGCCATTTTTCTCATTTTTAGAATGATTATGTGTCAATCAAATATATGGACACATGCATGGTTGGATAATTTTTTAGTGCCAATACAAGGAAGAAGACATGTTAAGTTGCAACCTAAATATTTCCTTAGTCATTTTGTTAAAAGAATATCTAAGTGTTAAACCATGAAATTAGAGAAGTCTCTACTGTGATTTTAGTGTCAATATTGGCATGCTTACATTGGGATCAATGTATTTCAATGTTAATTTGCATGATTGTGCCGAAGTGTCGATGGTGATGTGACAACATTGGGATCCTCTTATTAAATGTTAATGTTTTTACAAGTCAATATTGAATTTTTGACATCGGGAACAACATGTCATTTGGTGATGATTTACATTTTAGTGTCGATGTGCGACTCTCAATGTCAAGACGACCCAAGTTCTGAGATTGGAACATTAGCATAGGAATGGTATATTTTATGCATCCATGACATGTGTCAGATTCCAATTTCTGATGTGCTGACATCATGTTCGACAAGTCAGAAGGGCCATTGTTAATTTCTTTTAGCTAGTGTAAACTTCCCACTCTTGATGACCCAAGATCTAGTGTTAGAACATCAACGTCAGAATGGAAAAATGGAAAGGTTCATTACGTGGTGTTGACTTCCAACCCTTGATGTCAGAAATGTCAAAAAGGCATGGAAAGTTGAGAAGAAAAAAATGAACCATTGGGACTATTGCAATACTTAACTTATTAATTGTTTAACATGTTTTAATCAAGTTAACCTACAATTAACTACGCTTCCAAATTAGTGAGTTAAATGGGGGTCACTATTAATTGTTCAAATATTTTTAATTCAAATTTTTGTGTAAAATATAGATATATTTGTTAATATTCCATATGCTTAGCTAAATATCATTAGTATTCAATTCAATTTCACAATAATAACATATGTGAAATCACTGAAAGAAACACAATCATAATATAGACACAAATTTATCTTGGTAAACCCTCAAGGGGAAGAAAACCCATCAAAACTTTGTCTATATAGATGTATCAAATGTACAAATATAAAAACCCAAACATGTGCTCTTTATCCTTCCAGATCTCTCTCTCTCTCTCTCTCTCTCTCTCTCTCTCTCTCTCTCTCTCTCTCTCTCTCTCCTATGTGTGATTGTGTCTGTGTGTGTTCAAATGAGGAACACACCACCTTTATTTATACTCTTTATTACACCTTACTTTTTCCCTAACAAGTCAGACCGAACAGAGTTACTAGGTCGACCTCACCTAGGAAGTCACAAAAACATATTATATTATATTCAGGAGGTTTCTATTGACCATACTTACAACAAAGGTTTTACCTCATGACTCTATGATGAGAAAATACAATAGTAACATCCTAAAGGAGAAATAAAACATCTCCCATAGGTTACATTAGTAAAATATGTGGAAATTGAACCCAGGTGTTAGAACAATTACACTCACAACAATTGCCAATTACACATGCAAATTACTCACAAAGGAGACTGAATATGGAGCAGAACACTAATCTGTATTGAAAAAGTGTACAATACCCAACCCTGTGAAGTCATAGGCTGCAAAAATAAATAATTGCATGAGAGATTCGAATGCATAAGGATTCCATTCTAATTTCGTCAAAAGCAGGCTTACTAAATCTAAGCAAATCCCCCATAGGTGCATAAAGCAGTTTCCAAATCTGTCTAGGAGCTCACAAATTGGAAAAATAAATTAGGCAAGCTAATAGATGATGGAAGGAAAAATCATACATGCTTTTTTTAGGATAAAAGAGTGGAGGATGATGAGGACAAAAAACAACTTAACTTCACCTAGTCAAACTTTCCCAATTTCCTTAAAACTCAGAAAAAGCAGGCAATAAAGCATAAAAAGCAGACATGTGCTAGGAAGGCCAGGAATAAAGTAGATTTGATTCCAAGTGGTTTCCTAAGTGCTCCATGACTCAAATTTAGCAAGTTTGACCACTTTGGATGTGTGGAGGACAACTTGCATAAGGTGGAATATGGAAACTAGGAAAATAAGACAAAAAATGGATTAATTAATGTCTAAGGTAGCTAAATATGGGTTGATTATTCTAACACCCCCCCTTAAGCCTGAATTATGAGTAAAATATCAGAAAATTATAGGGCCTAGCAACAAGGCTTAGTCACCCTTTACATACTGCTTGTCCATTTAACCAAGGAAAGAGGCAAAAACCCAGTGGGAAAAATCCTCCCTTAAACATGGACAGTAAAACAAAATTGAAAATCCTGTCATCACTCATGCTTCACAGCATGATCAGATATCCCCAGTAGTGATTTGATATTGCTGAATGTCTTCTCACAAAAAAATTTGGTGAAGATATCTGCTACTTGTTCTGAAGATGAACAGAAGAGTAGGTGAATGGTGCCATCATGCACAAGATGTCTGATGTAGTGCATATGGATCTCAATGTGTTTGGTTCTCTGTTTATGAACTGGATCATTGTAGATTTAAATGGTACTCTGATTATCACAATAGATAGTATTTGAGTATTCTAATTCGAAGCCACACTCACCAAGTAACTCCTACAACCATAAACATTGAGTTGCTGCATTTACAACTCCTCTGTACTCTGCTTCTGTAGATGAGAGTGCAATGGCACTCTGTTTCTTGCTTGACCAGCTGATTGGCCCTTCAGAAATCATGAACACATATCCTGATGTTGAATTTCGATCTATGTTGTCACCTTCCCAATCACTGTCAATAAACCCAATCAAATCAAGATCAGATTTAACTTTGTAGAAGATCCCATGAGTCATTGTTCCCTGAACAAAGTTAAGGATCCTTTTGGCTGCTCTCTAATGGATCTCATGAGGCTGATCCATGTATCTTGAAGCCACACTTACTGCATAATAAATATCAGGTTGAGTATGTGTAAGATACAGCAAACATCCAATCAATTGCCTATATAGTGTATTGTTTACCATAGGTGAAGAATCAACTTCTTCAAGCGTAACTCCTGAAAGGAAAAGAGTCTTGCTTGGCTTGCAATACTTCATGTTGAATTTGTTCAGAAAATACAAGGTATAATTGGACTGATGTACTTTGATTCCATCTTTGTTTTGAGCAATCTTGAGCCCCAAAAATTGGCTCAATAAGCCCAAATCAGTCATTGAGAAGGCATGGTTCATTGCATCCTTCAAGGAGGCAATTTCATCCTCTGAGCTTCTTGTAATGAGAAGGTCATAAACACACAAAACAATGATCATTAATGAACCATGAATCATCTTCAAATAGACATTTGGATCTGACTTGCATCGAACAAAATTCAGTGATAGCAGAAAGCTATCAATCTTGGCATACCAAGCCCTGGGGGCTTGCTTAAGCCCATACAATGACTTCTTTAGCTTGCACACAAGAGATGGATTAGTAGAAAATACTTGAGGCTGTTGCATGTAAATATATTCAGTGATATATCCATTTAGGAAAGCACACTTCACATCCATTTGATGTACCTCCCACTGCTTTGAAGCTGCAATGGCTGAGGCTAGCCTGATGGAGTCCATCTTTGCCACTGGTGCAAAGGTCTCATTGTAGTATATGCCATGTACTTGTGAGTATCCCTTGGCTACCAATCTGGACTTGTATTTCATAGGTGAACCATCAGCAGCAAATTTTGTTTTGTAAATCCACTTCCATTGAACTAGCTTCCTCCATGGGGGAAGATCAACCAGCTCCCAAGTGTTGTTCTTCTGGAGTGAGTTGAACTCCTCTTTCATGGATGTTTGCCATATTGGATCATTTGTTTCATCTTCATATGTCTGTGGGTATGATTCAATCATCATATAGAATTTCTCAGCAAACATAGGATCTTTCATGCATAGAGCACTCTCAAACTGAGATCTAGTCCTCCTAGGATCATTAGGATTTCCAGCTAGTTCTCTAGCTGCATGAATGGTATTTTCTGCCCATTTTGGTCTTGTAGGACTGTTAGGATCTACAATTAAATCATAATTACAAGACATATCAGAATCATCAAGTTCATCTATCTCTTCACTTACATTCAATGGTTCTGGCGGTGAAGAGGATTCTCCAACTTCCACTGCTGCTAGGGGCTCTTCTTGGAAATGAACACTCCTTTCAATGAAGGATTTGTTTTTGCTCAAATTGATCAGCTTTTACCCTTTTGAATATTCATAGTACCCAACAAATAGACACTCTTGGCTTTGGGGCTGCAAAGCCTTCCTCTTTTCTGTTGGAATTCTAGCCCAAGCCCTTGAGCCAAAAATCCTGAAATGGGTCACATCTGGCTTGTGCCCACTCCATGCTTCCAAAGGAGTCATACCATCAGGTTGTTTATGAGGCAACCTATTCTGGATATAGGCTTCACATTTTATAGCTTCAGCCCAAAACTTTGGTGGCAAAGTCTTAGCCTCCATCATGCATGCTGCCATCTCTTTCAGTGATCTGTTCTTCCTCTCAGCAACACCATTCTGCTGTGGTGTGTAAGGGATAGAATGTTTCATTTGAATACCTAAATATGCACAATATTGAATGAACTCAAACTTGACATACTCACCACCATTTTCAGATATGAGGACCTTGAGTTTCCTCCCAGACTGGTTTTCAACCGAAGCCTTAAAGACTTTGAAGAGGCCATAAACTTCAGACTTGTGTTTCAGGAAATAAACCCAACAATACATGGAAAAGTCATCTATGAATGTTAATGCATGTTTGGCCTGACTCATTGACATATGAGGAAATGGGCCAGCAACATCACTGTGGATCAACTCAAGAGGTGCAAAGGTTCTCTCATGACTAGCTTTCTCAAATTTATGCTCTGGGTGTTTTCCTAAGATGCAACCTTGATAGACTCCTTTGGAAAACTTAATTTTTGGTAACCCTATGACCATTTCTTTTTCACTAAGATTAGAAAAATACTTGTAATTAAGGTGGCCAATTATTTCATGCCAGATCTTACTTACCTCATTAGCATGAATCAGAAGAGTGGAGGGGTTTGAGTAGGGTAGGAAGTGTGAGAACATGTATACCTTCAAAGTGTGATTTGCAATTACTTTTGCAATGACTTTAACACTTGAGATCTCTATGATCTCAACTTCATTAGGGGAGAATGTGACCTTATTTGGAGACCTTTTGTGGGTCATCTGATACACTGATAAGAGGTTAGAGGCAAGACCTGGAACATACAATACATTGCTGAACTTACCATGGTCAAGATAAATCCTCCCTTTTCCAGAAATTTCAGTGAGAGAGTCATCTCCCAGTACAATTGGTGGACCTTTCAACATGTCAAGTGAGGTGAATGCCTCCTTAGTCGAAACCATATGTCTTGAAGCTCTAGAATCAATAATGAAACTAGGTGAGCTTGATGTGCCAGCAACCAATGCATGAATTCTCTCTCTGCCTTCTGAATTTGACCCTCCTTCCCTCTTCTTTGAGCTGTCAGGAAGGGAGATGCCATTCTTCTCCAGGATTTGGGTCAGCATGTCTATTTGCTTCTTCATGTAGGAGCTTTTAGAATTATTTCCCTTACTACAGTATGTGCACTTGCTCATTTCTCCTTTGTTCTTCTTCTTCTAGGGGTTCTTCTTCGAACCTTGAGGCTCCTCTGGAGACTTGTTCTTGTCTCTCTTTTGCTCAGGTGGCTTCTTAGATTTCTTCTTGCCTTTTGAATCCACCCTCAAATCTCCAGCAACCAGAGCTTGGTCTTTGGAAGGTTTGATGGTTCCCATCATCACCAATTTATCTTGTTCTTGTGTGAGAGATTCCATGAAAGTTGCAAGGCTAGGCATTTTCCAGGCTCGAGCTTTCAACTTTGTGGCATAGAAGGTCAAGAAAAACACTGAATAGTCAGAGCCAAGCTTCAAGAGTATGGCCAAAACTAGTTTCTCATCCTTCTTTTCTATCCCACATTGTTTTAGCTACAAAACAAGGGCTTTGAACTTGGAAAAATAGAGTTGCAGGGATTCAAAGCTATTGGGACTCAAGGAGATCAATTCATTTTCAATTTGATGTCCCCTCATCTCATCTGTCTTACCAAAAATATCAAAAATATTCTCCCATACTTCATTTGGTGATGTTAATCCATCAAGATGGAAAATGAGGTCTCTCGATATGCCTAGACACAGGAGACCATAGGCCTCATCCCTCCTGTTGTGCCATTTAATCTTCTCTGCAGCTGCATTGGGCTCTTCTTCTATTGCCATAGTCACTCTGTAGAGGCTTTTCGCTCTCAATAGTATCTCTATCTCTCCTTTCCATTCAAAGAAGTTAAATGGAGTCAAGATGATCTTCTGAGATTGATCCATAGCTTAGAAATTGTCCCTTCAGTCAGCAAAATGCTCCCAGTCAATGATGTTGAACCTGCAATAACAAATTGGAAGGAGAGAAATCGATATACAAAGGCTTTGATACCATGGGGAAATTGAACCCAGGTGTTATAACAATTACACTCACAACAATTGCCAATTACACATGCAAATTACTCACAAAGGAGACTGAATATGGAGCAGAACACTAATCTATATTGAATAAGTGTACAATATCCAACCTTGTGAAGTCATAGGCTGCCACAATAAATAATTACATGAGATATTCAAATGCATAAGGATTCCATTCGAATTTGGTCAAAAGCAGGCTTACTAAATCTAAGCAAATCCCCCATAGGTGCATAAAGCAGTTTCCAAATATGTCTAGGAGCTCATGAATTGGAAAAATAAATTAGGAAAGATAATAGATTATGGAAGTACAACTCATACATGCTTTTCTTAGGAGAAAATATTGGAGGATGATGAGGACAAAAAACAAGTTAACTTCACCTAGTCAAACTTTCCCAATTGCCTTAAAACTCAGAAAAAGCAGGCAATAAAACAGAAAAAGCAAACATGCACTAAGAAGGCCAGGAATAAAGAATATTTGATTCCAAGTGGTTTGCCAAGTGCTCCATGACTCAAATTTAGCAAGTTTGACCACTTTGGATGTGTGGAGGACAACTTGCATAAGGTGGAATATGGAAACTAGGAAAATAAGACAAAAATTGGATTAATTAATGTCTAAGGTAGCTAACTATGGGTTGATTATTCTAACAAAATAAATCTAGAATATTCTTTGAAGTTACAATATTTCAACACTCCCGCTCAACGAGAAGAATATTCTACCGACAAAAACAACATCAACTGTATGACCAAGGAGATAGAGCATTTGCAACAAAATCAAGGTGATACATATATACGTCATTGGAAATTTTCAACAATCATCAGCATATGGAACAATTACTAAACATATTCAACATCTTCATTACTAGAACATCATCTTCTATAACACTGAGTCTTCATATTTTATATTCATCTTCTGTAGCACTCGATCAATTGATCCTATGAAACACTCAATCAACTGAACCTTTGTAGCACTTGATCACTTGATCCATTGAAACACTCGATCGCTAGATCATTTGCATCATTTTCTCGCTAGATCCTTTGCAACATTCGATCACTAGATCCTTTTCAAGACTTGAGATCTTAATCAGCACCATCATATGCAGCCGTACTTGATCTTTTGATCAAAATCATCGTCTGCAACTATACTTGATCTTTCAATCAACATCATCATCATCAACAACAACATAAACTGCAACACACATGATCCAATTATAGGATGACCATTCCCTATATCTTTTGGACAGAGGTCCAAGGATGATGCAATCCTGACCCACTTACAGGATGGTCAATCCCTATCATTTTAGCACATAAGTCCAAGGACGATGCAATCCTCACTCCTCAAGAAGACATAATTACATGGATCCAATTATGGAATGATCAATACCTATCAATTCAAGACATAATGCCAAGGATGATGAAATCCTCACACCTCACAAATACATAAAGTCTGCAGATCCAATTATGGGATAATCAATCCATATCAAGTTACGACATAAGTCCGAGGACGATGCCATCCTCACGCCTCATGAATACATAAATTCTATGGATCCAATTATAGGATGATTAATCCCTATAAATTTAAGACATAAGTCCAAGGACGTTGCAATCCTCATGCATCACAAAGACATAAAGTTCATGGATCCAATTACATGATGATCAATCCCTATGAATTTAGGACATAACTCCAAGGATGATACAATCCTCTCACAACACAGAGACAAAGGTATATGGATCACTTTAAGACAAATGTACAGGGATGATATAATCCTACTACAACATCATAAACCCACTCCCCTTTTGGAGGAGGGTCCACATCATCAACCTACTCCTCCTTTTCGAGGAGGGTCCATATCATCAACCTTCTCCACCTTTCCAAGGAGGGTCCACATCCTCAAACCGCTCCTCATTTATGAGGAGGGTCCATATCATCATCGTTCCTCATTGTGAGGAAATTATGTAACATCATCATCACTATTTCTCCCTATGAGGAAAGTCTTCATCATCATCATCATTGTTCCCCCTTATGAGGAAAGTCTTCAACATCATCCACATTATTCCTCCTTATGAGGAAATTATTTTTGGACTACAACAATATTGTCATGGAAGTATTCAAACTTTATTCGAGATAGAGGATTTTTCAACACATCATCAAATTTCTCATCGTTACTCACATACTGGATATTTAAAACTCTCTTCTATACCATGTCTCGTATATAAAAATATAGTATTTCTATGTGCTTCAATTTATCATGGAACACTGCATTCTCCATCATATTTATACAACTCTGGCTGTCACATAGAATCACTGTGGTATTCAGATCTAGATCAAATAGACTTGACATCAACTTTCAAAGCCATATGGCTTCACAACTAGAAGAACAAGCTTCTATATACTCTACTTCAGTTGTGCTGAGGGAAACACTAGACTTATTTCTACTAAACCATGCGATCATGGCAGATCCCAGACAATAACATCCACCTGAGGTACTCTTCTTTTTTGAGTTACTTCAAACCCAATCTACATCTATATAACCATACAGTCTGTAGTCATGATCTCCATCATAGTATAGTCCAAAGTCTATTGTAACTTTCAGGTACCTCATCGCATGATTTGCATGTATCAGGTGAACACGGCTAGGTTTAACTAGATATTAACTCATGGTTTTAACAACAAAGAATATATCCATCCTAGTATTCATCAGATACATCAACGACCCAATAATATTTCTATACTGGGTCACATCCACTAACTCTAATGATTCATCAAACAACAAGCTTAGGTTCGTATCCATGGGTGTGGCCATGGATTTATAATCCAACATATCAAATATTTTTAATATTTCCAAAGCATACTTTCCATGGTTGAGAAATATTCCTTCTGGCCTCTTCCATACTTATCGCCCTAGAAAATAATGCATCAATCCAAGATATTTCATCTCAAATTCTTCAGAAATATTCTACTTTCATTCTACAATTGGTTTCTCATTTCATGTTAGAAACAACTCATCCACATACAATAATAGTATGGAAGTTTCATCATCCATAACCTTAAAGTAAAGGTTAGGGTCGGCTTTAATTTTGGTAAATGCCAAGCTTGTCAAGAAGTTATCTATCCTTCCATACCAATCTCTAGGAGTTTTCTTCAGTCCATACAGATCCTTCTTGAACTTACATACATGATTCCATCTTCCTTGAACTTCAAATCCTTATGGTTGTTCTATGTACACTTCTTCCTCAATTACGCCATTAAGGAGTTTTTTCTTTACATCCATCTGCTGTAAAATCCACTTCATCATGGATGCGAGTGGCATGATGGTTCTGATGGAAGTGTACCTTGATACTAGAGAAAATGTCTATTCATAATCAATTCCCTCTTTCTGAGAGAATCATGTCGCCACAAAACTTGCTTTGTGTTTCTCAATACTTCCATCAATTACATGCTTTATCATGTAGATCCACTTGGAAGATACCACACTCTTTCATTTGGGTTAGGGAACTATATCCCAAACATCATTCTTCATTGTTGTTTGGTATTCTTCTGTCATTACTTCTACCCATTCTTTCTACTATACACCTTCATCATAACTGGTAGCTTCTTAATCTACAACATCACACATCAAAGCTACATAACCAGAGAATGGCTTTGATCCCTTTCTTACTCTTGTGGATCCTTCTCATTAGAGGAATTTTGGGGTCTAAAATGGGCCTCTTAAGGAAAATAATAAAATAATAGTTAAAATAATAAAATAATATTGATTAATTTTGGAGGAAGAAAGAAAAAAACTACTTTTTGTGTTCGTATTTTCAACATATCTCCCTGTGTATTTACTCAAATTTCAATCGGGAGAGCTCTTTGGATGCAGAATTTGATTTTGTATCCAACGAGTACCCACACTGCATATTTTTTACAGACCTCGCTACCCCAAAAACAAGAAATACCTGAAAAAACGTGATGATGACATCATCATCACGTTTTTTCAGGTATTTCTTTTTTTGGGGTAGCGGGGTCCATCAAAAATATGCAGCGTGTGTACTCATTGGATGCGGAATCAAATTTCGCATCCAGCGAGCTATCCCGATCGAAATTTGAGTAAAAACATGATGAGATATGTCGAAAATACGAACACAAAAAGTAGTTTTTTTTAATGACAAATATGTCAATTCAACCATTATGGTTGACTTATTTTATTGAAATTCTATTGGTTCTTGAATTCTAACTCACAAAAACTTATTTTTGCACGTTTTCTTATAAGGCCCATTTTAGACCCCAAATTTCCTCTAATGGAAGCTCCATACTTCTCTGCTTCTTGTATGATTTCTCTTACTGAAGCAGGTTTTATCATTCGTGATATATTCATGGTAGGAGGTTCTTGAGGTTCTATCATATCATGGTCCTATGAAATCTCATTTTTTTAGGGGAGGGTGCAACTTCTTCATTTCTGGGTGGTGCATCTTCTTCATATACTTCCTCATACTGGAACTTTCAGGATCTCTTTAGAATTGCTTCTTCATCAAATGTTACATCCCTACTAATCACCATGTGATGGAATCCTGGAATGTATATTGTAAAGGCTTTGGAGACTTCACAATACCCAATAAATATTTCCTTGATTATGGAAGGGTCTAACTTGGTTCCTTTTTCTTTTGCAATGTGAATATATACTGGATAACCAAATATTTTGAGACAGGTTACTTCAGGATTATTTCCTGTGAACATTTCTTCAGGAGTATTGAATCCAAGGGCACTATTAGATAATCTATTATGTACATAAACAACTCTTCTTGTTGCTTCAGCCCATATATGCATAGGAATACCTTGATCAAGTATCATTTCCTTCTTAACTTTCATAATGGCCATTTTATTTCTATCTGCAACACCATTCTGCTGGGGATTTTATGGAGTGGTTAGTTCCCTCTTGATTCCATATTCTTTACAAAAGGCTTCAAATTATTTTGAAGTATATTCTCCACTATTGTCTTTTTTGAGTGTCTTTATTATCCTTTCTAACTGATTCTCTATCAAGGCTTTGAATTCCTTGAATTTTTTGAATACTTCATCCTTTATTTTGAAGAAATATATCCAAGTCTTTCTTGAATAGTCATCAATAAATGTAACATAATATTCATAACCACTCAAATATGTGTCAGAAATTGGACCACATCCATTTGAATGGATTAATTCCAACATGCCTTTAGTCTTTGTTTCACTCATTGAAAATGGATTCTTGATATTCTTTCCTCTTCCACATCCTTTGCAGGGTCCTTGATGATCAATTTTGAACTTTGGTAACCATGCTACTACTTTTATCACATGGGGCAGTGCTTTGTATTTGATGTGAGAAAACTTCCTATGCCATAGTTCATTTGGGATAGTGATATCATGAAAAAGGGTTGTTTCCAAATGTTCCTTGATTTTATATAATCCTCCTTCTTCTTCACCATTGATAATTGCATCTTCAATTGATTTTCCTTTGGGCCACATAAGTACTTGTCCATCTATGAATGAAACCATATGTCCTTTCTCATCTAATTCTGAGATAGAAATTAATATATTCTTCAAACCTGATACATATAGTACTTCCTTCATCCTCAGGGGAGTTCCAAAATCAAGCTTATAGCTTGCTTCACCATAAATTTTGATAGGGTATTGATATTAATCTCCTAAAAATAATTTCTGAGGAGAGTTCTTCTCTTCAAGTTTTGGAATATTTTTCTTCTGTCCTATCATGTTCTTTGAAGAACCACCAGAAATAATCCATGTGTCTTCTCGAGGTGTGACAAACCCAGAGAGTGCATAGAATAATACATACTCTTATGCATCTTTGTATTTTGTTTGTTTTATGTTAGGTCCTTGTTCCTATTCTTGTTCATATCAATCTAGTGTGCATGATTTATTTTGTTGTTACTCTTGTATTCCTCTTTCTTCAATGGACAACTTCTGGCAAGGTTTCCTATATTGTGACAATTGAAACATTGAAAGTTGGAGTAGTCTTTCCTTTGATTTTTTCCTATTGTCCTTTGGAATCTCATGCGAGATCGGGAATCCTTGTTGCTTTCATTCTTGAGTTTAGATTTACTTCTTCCTCTTTTAGTATGGGTTTCTAGGGATTGATTATCTTGATTAAGTAGAGCTTCTCTATTGGATACTCTAGCCTCCTCTTGGGTACAGTCTTCCCATACAATGTCAAACTTCATGATTTTCTTTTTGGAACACATAGTCTGGATGAAAGAATCCCAAGGTCTGATGAGACTATCAAGAGAAGTCATAACTAGTTCATATTCATCAACGTAGTCTGTCATGGCTTCTATTTTCTCCTTAAACTGGGATACCCTTGTGAAGTAGTCTTGAATGGATTCTCCTTTGCTCAACTTGGTACTGTTTAATTGAGCTCTCAAATTCATCTTTTTGTTGATGTTCCTTCCTTCATACATTTTGGGTAGGGAATCATACATTTCCTTAGGAGTCTCCTTGGAAGACACTCGAGGAATCAAGTGATCTTTGATAGAATCACCAATGATCCTCATATCCCTAATTAGGTCTTTATTTTTCTTCTCCTTAGATTCATCTTCTTCTAGTTTTGCAACTTCTTCTTTGATTTATTTATCAAGATCATTCTCATTAAGAATGAAACCAATCCTATATTTCCATGCTCAGAATTTTTCTATACCTTTTAGCTTGTCCTCAAGCTTAGTGCTTCGGGTCATGTTATCTAAGAGGTCACTAAAAATGAAATTTCTCAAAATGAAAAAATGACCTTAATAGGATATGTGCTTGACTAAAGCTATTTGATTGGTACACTTTATTTCTATAGATCCCAAATCTTCACCTTTCAAAATTGACATGTGAGATTTTGATATGCAGTTTCTCCAATTTTTTGGTTCTCTGGTTTTCTACAGTTTTATGGTCCAAAGACAAACTACAGTATGAATTTTCCAGATATCTACCCACTCAAAAAATTCAATCCATGGATCAATAGAAGTGCTCTAGGGAGGCACAACTTTCTTTGAAATCATATCTTCAAAAGTCCAACTTTGACAGAAACCCTAATTTGTTGCGGGAGGGAGAGGAGAGAGAGTTTTATTTTTAGAAAGATGTTGTATTTAGGATAACCCTGATACCATGCTAAGGTTCCATATTCTTAGATAGATGCCATTATTATTCAATTCAATTTCACAACAGTAGCATATGCAAGATCACTGAAAGAAACACAATCACAAGATAGAAACATATTTATCCTAGGGAACCCTCAAGGAGAGGAAAACCCAACAAAAAATCATATATATAGATTTATCAAAAGTACAAATGTAAAACCCCAAACATGTGGTATTTCTCCTTGCATCTCTCTCTCTCTCTCTCTCTCTCTCTCTCTCTCTCTCTCTCTCTCTCTCTCCTATGTGCTATACACAAGTGAGTGTGTGTGTTCAAATGAAGAACACACCTCCTTTATTTATACTCTTTCTTACACTTGAATTTTTCAGTAACAAGTCGGCCCCAACAAACTTACTGGTCTGACTTCACCTAGGAAATCACAAAACAATATTATATTATATTCAGGAGGGTTCTATTGACCATACTTACAACAAAGGTTTTACCTCATGAATCTATGATGACCAAATACAATAGTAACATCTCAATCGAGGAATAAAATATCTCCCATAGGTTACATCAGTAAAATACATTTAGAATATTCTTTGAAGTTACAATATTTTAACACTATTATAACACTCTATGTACTTTATAGATACATGTGATCATATGTGTTGCTTTGTAATGTGTGGGTGCATTACAAAGTGGTATTAGAGCTAAGGCTTCGCCACTTATACTCTGAGAAATGTTTTGGATTTTACAAGAATGTTAATTCTTGTGTACTTTTGATATCATTATATTTCTTGTATGAAATGCTTAAATCTAGGTGGATAATGTGAATTAAATATCATCCATATGATTCTTTATGTGAACTAACAATCATGGATGAATTTAGATTTCCAGTGACAATGAAATTTACATGTCATTCCACTTGTTTATTTCCAGTGTAGTAGGAAATAAGTATTGAAAGGATGATAGAAGAACCTGAAATGTCCAACTGCTAAAGAATTTGGCATGGGTATACAGTCTAAGATGGGATCCAAGGAAGCATTCATAACTTTGAAAGAAATATATATTGGGAATGGAAAGATTCTACAAATTCTAGATAAGAAAAACAAAATAAATCAACAAGTGATGCAGAGTCTCGTTAAATTGCAAAACCCAATGTACCAAGTATCATCGGGCATAAGAAGGGAAGGAGAAAAATCAATGTACATAATAATTCTTGATATATATAAGCATTCCAAGGATAAGGAGGTAATATGATTGGAATGAATTGGATAGAATTGCATCAAGTGATTATTTATCACCATAATAAAAGTATGGCATAACTAGACGAGGATGGTAAAACCATTCAGGTTAAGGGTATTTGAATGCTAATTTCAGTAAGACAAATCTCATCCAATGTAGATGAAGGAATATCTTATAAAGGGATGCCAATTGTATGCAATACATGCTGATGAGGAAAACTAATATGGAGCCATGCATTCAAGAAATTCAGTTTTTACAAGAATATGGGGATGATTTCCAATATGTACTCGGGTCACCACTAAATCGGGACATTCAATTTATAATTGATTTGGTTCCTGGAGTTGTTCTAGTGTCAATATCACCTTACATAATGAGCACTCCACAGTAAAAAGAATTGAAAATGCAACTCGAAGAGTTGTTAAAGAAAGGTTATATACACCCTAATATTTCTCCCTAGGGAGCACTTGCTCTGTTTCTACAAAATAAAGGTGCCACGCTGAGGATTTGTGTGCATTATAGACAACTTAAAAATGCTAGTATCAATAAAATGTATCCACTACCGAGGATTGATTACCTTTTTGATTTGATCATAGGGACACAAATATTTTCCAACATTGATTTGAGATATGGGTACCACGAGGTGTGCATCAAGGATGAATACATCAATGAAAAAAAGTTTTAGAACTAGGTATGGGAACTATGATTATACAATTTTGTCCTTCGGATTGATAAATTCCCTAGCTACATTCATGTGTTTTATGAATGGATTGTTCAACGAATACTTTGATAAATTAATTATAGTGTTCTTAGATGATATTTTGGTATATTCCAAATCATAATAAGATCATAAAGAACATCTCCGTATTTCCCTGCAGATTTTTAGAGAGAATCAATTATATTCTAAGCTTAGAAAATGTTCATTTTATCAAAAGAAAATATTTTAAATTTGGGTCACATTATCTCTAAAGAGGGTGTTGTAGTCGACCCTCCTGAAATAAAATCTATATAGGAATGGCCTCCTCCTAGAAATGTGTTAGAAGTTAGATCATTTATGATTTTGGCAAGTTATTGCAAAAGGTTTATAGAATCCTTCTCTTGGAATGCAAATCCAGTCACATCTTTACAAAAGAAGGGTGTGAATTTTATTTGGAATGAGAAGTGTGAATGTAGTTTCTAACTCTTAATAGAGTTACTCACATGTGCTCCAGTATTGAAAATTCTAGATTTAGACAAAGAGTATGTGGTATGTACATATAAATATTTGGAAGGAATCGATGGAGTTATGATGCAAGATGGGCATGCAGTTTGTTATGAATCATGGAACTTAAAGGAGCATGAAAATAACTATGGTACTCATGACCTAAAGTTAGCTTCATGTTGGCACTCCAACAACTCCCTTTTATTTTGTGTGAAATCAAGGGATCTCCATATGAATTTTGTAAATATTTACTTTTGGGTTGGTTTTGATTGCTATTATTTCTTGATCTTTCACTCCTTGTGCTACTTGTTCTTGGGATTGAACAAAGATTTTGGTTTTGATTTTCAATGATTCATCTAATCCCACAAACCTCTAACTTTTAACTAAAATTTGTTTTTCACAAATTTAAAACAATTTAGTTGAGACTTGTTCACATCGAGTTCAATTATGTCTTAAAATATTTGTACCTTTTGATATTATTATTATTTTTTGCTTGAATATGGCTAGCTTTTACACCTTAAAGTAAAAGAGAATTTTAAAAGGGTATGCTTAGTTTACTACTACAAACAACTATATCATATATTTTATAAAACTTTAATTGTTAATATCCTTAAATTTACCTTACTTTTTGCATTTCAAGCTTATTGTTTACCATGTCAAGGATACTATATTAATATCTTTTAAAACTTTTAAGATAAAATATATTGTTTAGAAAATGCTTTTAATAATATATTTATTTATATTAATTACATACTTCTAAAAATATGTATAATATTAAAAAAATATTTTCTTTCATACATTTGATATAAACTTTTGATGGATGATAAGATGAACATTTATGAAACATATTTCTTTCTTATATTATGTCTTAAGAATTTTCATACATGCATATCTAACTAAACAGATTTTTAAACAGAATTTTAATATGTGAAACATAAATAAATATATTTTGTGCAAGGATCTTATATGTGGAGTAGTATATTACTACCACTTGATAATTTACCAATTCATAAAAGATATTGTTTACATAATTATCATTAAAAGTGGAAGTTTGATACTTTTGTTTTGTCTTCCCTTCACGAACAATTTTAATTCCATCATATAATTCTTTTGATAATTTTAACGAGTCTTAGGAAAGGGTAAATGTGCTTCATGTGAAGAGTTCATTTTATCGCATGATATGATCATATCTTTTGTCATCAACTGAGAAACAAGAAAAAGCAATGAACACACCCGCTTGTAGAGAGTATCGATCAGCAGCCTGCACAATTCACAAATCTGCATGAACTTGGAATATGAGATTGCGTTTATTATTTATAATTGTTCTCCAGGATCGTAGAGTATATGATGTGAATAGCTGAGATTTGTATTGCATGTCAATCATGGAAGCCAACACATATCAATACCTTAAATAGAAACCCTGAGATGTTGCGTTAATCATGATTAAGATATCTATGCATTCGCCAATTTGAGAGGATTATGCTACAAAATTATTGTAGTAACGTGTCACATGGTAAGGAACTGGGATAAGCATGTTGTTGTTGGTGAAAGGTGTCATGTCATCGATGCCAATACATATGTTGATACAACTAAAGAAGTAACCTAAATTATTTCATCTTCTATTATATCTCCCGAATATTAATGAAGATAACCAGAATGATGGAAATGTGCATGAATTTGTGGAAGCCGTGATCAAATTTATTGTTTCATCATCAGGTTGTTGAGGTTATTCTGCCACGATTTCACCGAACTTATTATCAATTGATATGGATGAGTTTCCAAGGTTAATAAGTTTGTTGATTGCAATGCAGTTTTGGTACAAGAAGATCGCTAAGCTCGAGACCTATATTTGCTACATTCCAGATAATTAGATCGAAACTACCATGAAGAAAGAGTGATAGATTTTTTATTTTATTTTATCTCACACAAGGATCTTTGATATAGTGGGAATAATGTTTTACTGCCTAAATTTCAAGAAAGCAAGCAAAGGATTGATCATTAGTTAGAAATTATTTTTGTTTTTCTGCATTCGACATTTTCACATTTTAATAAATATTTGATTCTGTTTAACTTTATGCAGGTTAGATCGTGAAACATGCGAGGATGTAAAATTGCTAGAAAGTCAACTCATAAGAGAACACGAATAAGAATATTAGATTCCCGTCAATATTCACGAAGCGAATTTCGGCAGCAAGTTGAGGATGAATGAAGGAGAACTAACGAATTCCGAAACATGGGTTTTTTGCAAGAAAGATCCATTTACCAGACTCATGAGGAATTACCTGAAAAAGGTGAACCAGTCGAGAGATCTCCTAGGTTCTCTGGACACGTTTTTTCAAGTTGCGACCAGCAAGGAGACTCTATCCACCTCTTAGTTTTCTATTTGTTTGTCTTTGCCTATTTAAACCAAAGCATAGGTTGTTGCTAGAGCAGGGGGAATGCTATAGACAGATCGAAAGGAACAATTTGGTTTGTGTCTTTCTTTCATTTTATTTCTTTCTATAACTTTGTTTCAGAAATCTTGAGATGAACGCTGCCAGGTTGTTTAAAATTTCTGTGTAATTCTTTCATTGTGAAGGCTGGTGTGTGGAGACGTTGCTACCAAAGTGATGGGAGTACGAGAGAAAATACTTGTGAAACATATAATACATTTTTGGTTTTGATTAATCTACTAAATTTTTCTTCGTGGGTGATTATAACTGGGACATCAAAGACCAGTACCAAACTTTGTTTTCAGTTCTTTGTTATTATATATATATATATTTCGAAAGCGATTTTTTGACTTTAAATCTATGTGCAATTGAACTTAGTTTTCATTGCATCAACATAGTTTCAATTATTCTTGTCACTCAATATTGATATCTGTTACTGATACTGTCAATGTCATGCTTATTCAAATGTTGTTGATGATTGTGATCGAATAGTATTATATTTTCATAGATTATTTTGATTACATCTATATTTTCATAGTTGTTTTGAATAATAAGTTATTATACCTTTTATATATAGATTTTAATGTTGAATTTTGATTATCTGTTGACAAATGCATCTATAGAGTGAATAGAATAATTTCTTATTTTATTCTCTATGTTTTGTAAATTTTATTAAACAAAGTGTTATTGGTGATAATAGTTATGATAGCTTCTTTATGTGGAATTGTATGATTTATTTCACTTTGTTATTTATAATTGTTAATTGACAGTTGATATAGTAATCTAAAAGTTTGCTCTCACCTCAGATAGGGTAGCTAGTTAATTTTAATTCATATTTTAGCTTAGTTTATTTTAATAGCTGTTAAATAGAATTAGATTAGTTTGTTAAAATTTAAAATAGTTTTTTTAGTCAAAACATTTAAAACAAAACCCAAAAACAGAAGACTTTCCTTAAGAAAGAACTTTAGGATAACTTAAACTTATCAAACTAACTTTAGGATTTATTTTAAGCAGTAATTTAGTACATTTTTCCTGAATTTCATATAAAGTTCTCCTTAAGAGGATAAATTCAGCTGGTAGCAGGAGACCATAGCCTGCGAGATTTAGTTATTCGAAACACACCGAGGGTTGTTTTAAGCGCTTTGTGTGGACTATTTCTCCCTAGTTGGCCTGGGTCAGAAAATCAGGCCAACACTTCCATAGTTCATGTTCTCTAGATGTAGAGGAATTACCTTATAGGGAACCTATTTGAATTAAATACTAATCATTACAACTTAAAATACTTATTTCAACAACCTCATATGAATGCAAGTCAAGCTAGATGGATTCAATTCCTGAGTGAAATCAATTTTGAAATCAAGTACATAAAAGGAAAGGAGAACATATTAGCTGATGCACTTAGCAAAAGTTGTTAGTTAATTCAAGTTTCATCCA
Organism: Pseudotsuga menziesii; assembly: GCA_001517045.1. NCBI lineage: Eukaryota > Viridiplantae > Streptophyta > Pinopsida > Pinales > Pinaceae > Pseudotsuga > Pseudotsuga menziesii. Next base: position 124,256 of record LPNX010844428.1, read on the forward strand.
TCAATGATTGGATATCTGACTTAAAAATTAGGTTAGAATAGGCATTAAAAGAAGATGAATACTATATGCAATTGGTGGTAGCATTGTAGGAAGGAAACAGTGAATTAAAGTGTTCTAATTATGCTTTGATTGAATATGGAATACTTCAATTCAATAAAAAAAATTATGTACCAAATGAAAGTGACTTGGAGAAAATAATTTTATTGGAAATGCATAATGTACATTATGCAAGCCATCCTGGTTATCAAAATACATTGACATCATTTAATAAATAGTATTATTGTTTAGGAATGAAGAAAGAAGTGTTATATTTCTCAAGGCTTGGACCACTACAGAGTGAAAACATAACACAAACATCCTACTAGTATACTCCCTCCATTAGTTGTACAAGAATGGAAGTGGGATGTAGTTACCACTGATTTCATTACAATGCTTCCAAGGACACTGAAGTAACATGAATCTAATATGTGTTAAATAAATTTAACTATGGAAGATATTATATTTTGTATTCTTATTATTATTATTAACCCTTCCGGAGATGTTGTTCCTTCGAGTAGGGATGTCATTGGTGTATTTGGTCATGTAAAGTCTTGAGGTAAAACCTACATTGTAAGTTGGTTCAGTAATAACCACAAAAGTATGATTAAAATGTATTTTTTAGACTCCCAAGGAAAGTTGGCCGATGAAGAAAGGATAAGTTGGATCTGTTGGGTTATCAGGCCACTCATATGATTTGTATAAATAGGATATGCTCCTCCCTCATTTGGACACACTAATCACTCAAGAAAATTCGCTAAAGAGAGGAGAAACAATCCATATGAGGTGAAGGGAGTTGTATAGTCTTATTTCTTGGGTATTAAACTGTACTTGGTTGAAGTCCATATGAAGGAAAAATTTCTGAATTTTCTTCCCCGTGAGGGTTTCCTAGGATAAATATTGGTGTTCTCTTTTGTGTTGTACTTGTTGTTCTTTTAGTGATCCTTTGTTTTGGAAATAACATATTTAAAAAGAAAAACTAACATGGTATCAGAGACAACATAAAAGAAGACATTGTGCATCAACTCATCTTGTAGTCCAACAAGATATAGCTTACTATTATGGGAAACTTCCTCCACAGATCAGCCAAAAAACAAGGGCCATTCAAATCTCCATAGAAAGGCACATCTTCATGTTGAAGCATTTTTCAATTCTGAGGATTTTCATTTTTTGACCTCCCACTACTACTGGGAGAAACTAGAGCATCATATTTTTCAAAGTTCCATCCCAAGATTTCATAAAAGTAATATACATCATATATTTCCTTAGGGAGGAACATATTATCCTCCATTCATGTCTATAAGTTATCTTAGTTGAAAAATTAGGGTTTTCCAATCAGAGCCTAGGTCATCCTGATGCTAGTTCTAGAAGCATTCCTCAAAATGGTAAGTACTATTTCCTATCTTTCTATTTGAATTTATCATTCATTAAATATGACAAATAGTAGCAAGGTTTATGAAAATATTGGAGCAGAGAATTTCAGAGGATGGAAGTGTAGAGTCATGCTCATTCTTGAAGAACATGACATAGAAGTCTCCATTAAAGAAGAGGTTAAGGAACTAGAGGGAGATGAGGAAAAGGCCAAGAAGAAGAAGGATATGATCAAATATAAGAGGATCATAGCTAATTCTATTAAGGATCATTTTATCCCCCGAGTTTCTTCAAAGAATAATCCAAAGGAAATGTTTGATGCACTAACTAGTATGTTTGAGGGGAAGAATATCAACATAAGAATGATCTTGAGAAACCAAATCAAGGGCGTGAAGATTCAAAAGGAAAAAACCATGCAATGATACTTCTCCATAGTATCTCAAATCAAATAATAGTTAGAATCCATTGGTGACATGGTAGAAGAAGTTGAAGTTGTGGTGACTACCATAAACTGTCTTCGAAGAGAATGAGATTCCTTCATCATAGGAATATGTGCTCGAAGAAATCTAACCAAGTTCAATAAGATATGGGAAGAATGTGTACAAGAAGAAGGAAGGTTAGAAAATAGAGAAGAAAAGTTAAATAAAGATGAAGATCAAGCTCTATCTACTCATACAAAGAATGTAAGAAACAAAAGGAAGGATCGAGGATCTCCTACAAGAAGATCACAAGAATTGTTATCTAGTGAAATGACACTTCTCCATCTGAGTACTGACACTCAATGTGTCGGTACAAAATAGTACATAATGGATTGAAGTGCCCAAAACCCTATAGATGTGCATGCGCATTTATACCTCTTCATCCTACCATCCTTGCATATTTTTTAGCAGTATCTTTAGCTGCATTCGTGACTATTTCCATTGAAACCAGTGTTCCATTAATGGGTAGCCATATATACAACCCGCAAATACATGATCACAATTTTAATTCATAGGATGCCCTTATAAAAGTCACGAGTGACTCGTGACTTCCTGGTATCAGCAGTCGCGAGTGCCCTAATCTAAAAAATAAAAAATAAAAAGAAGTTTAGTTAAGGAAATTTGGGATCATAATCATAACATTCCCAACTTCCTCAACAATATCAACCTGCGTAAATCCTCTCATTCATCAAGTATAAATAGAGGGTAGGGGTTGAGGCTAAAGGATACCAAATATAGAGAAAATTTTTGCTAGTGGATTTCCTTTGGAGATATTGGAGCAGTAGAACTCAGTTCCTTGGCTATTAGAGGGGGACTTGTATCAGATACTGATTATAATATTGCATCACTTTCTTATCAATAAAGAGAAACTTTCTTCCAATTGGTGCATTTGTATTCTTATGTGTTATTATTTATGAATTGTCTTGTTATCTCATTGCAAGAATATTATTTCATTATTTTTTTATATAACATCTAAGATACTGCAGGAAGGTCTATCTCTTTGTGGGTGTGAATATCCATAGAAGTTGTTGGAGCATTTGGATTGAAGAAGAAAGCTAGGACCAGCCTTCATAAACAAGGTACACTTACTTTCTTCCTTATTTCTCTATCAAATTCTCAGATAACTGAATGTATGGAAGTTTAATTAGTGTGTTGGTGACCCCATACCTTAGGTCATAAGGTAGGAATTTTCCTTGAACAACATAATTGGAAACTACATTGGGGATTCCAACTTGTTTTGGGTCCATTCCTTTCATTTCCTTTCCATATTTTCTCTGTTTGTTCTCGTGAGTGTTTTTCTTAGTTTTTTCCTTTAGTTTTCAGTGCTTTATGCTCAAAATCCTTTGGTCATTTATTTTTCTTTCTGAAAAAATACATTGTATTCGTGAGCTGATAATACATACAATTGTGATTTCTCTGTTGCATTTGTGGGTTTCTTCGGTAACAATCGTGAATGGTTCACGGGTTGTCTTGGTGACAGTCGTGTGTTCATGTAGGTATACGTCAGACTGTTAGGTTTTTTCTTGTCCTCTTCCTTGTAATTTCTAATGTTCCTTTTAGGGTTCTTATTTAGCATTGTACTGTTGCTTTGGGTATATGCATATCATTTTTTCTTATTGAGTCAAGTGTTTTGAGCAAGTTAGGTCTGATTCTTCTCTTGTGAATCTGTTGGGTCCTTCCTACTTGGCTTCTTGGTTTGAATTCTTGTGTCTTTTTGGGTTTTTGTAGTCTATCAGTCCTTTTAGACACTGGTATACTTTGGATTGCTATCATAGTAGGTGAGTCATTTTTTCCATCGTTTAGATCTATTGGTATTTTTAAGTCAATACTTCTGTCCAAGACTAGGGGTTGAGTCATCTATTCTTGATAGGTTGAAGATTGTTACTGTAGGATCTGAATGATGTCTTTTACATTTATATATGATCTGATTTCTTATCTTGCTTAAAGTGCATTTAGTTGTATAAAGTTTTTGGATTTTTTGAAAAAGAAAAACAAAAGGAAGTTTTCATTTTTCATTAGCTTTGCATTAGTTTTTTTCTCATCATTTTCATAAAAAAAAAAAATATTTTAAGTCTTTTAGTTTCTCAAATTGTTAAAGAAGTTTCATTAGTTTTCATTTACAAAGAAAAAGGAAAAATTTCATTGTTAGTTACATTCATTTTGAAATTTGTATACATCATTTTCTTTTAGTTTGTTGAGTCCAAACACCATTCAGTCCCATTCCACTACCCTTGAGTAATACAACCATTAAAAAGAATGTTTAAATTAAAATCTATTAGTAAGTTTCTCTTTATAGGTTTGAACATCAACTAGCTCAGGCTAGGTTTTGGGACTAGGAGATTCAAGCTGTCCAAAAGAACTTTAATTTCAGACGTAGTGGCCTATCTTTAGGTAAATCCACTTCTATAAGAGATAATAGGTAAATATACTCACATAAAATTTAAGAACGAGGCCGTGTGAGAAATTGATTGAGGAGATAACCCTCCACTTCCTTGTTCGATCATTTACCAGGATTATTGTGCATACGGGGATCTTATCAATACCACCTATTGGGCCCCGTAAGGTGCTAGTAATGATAGGATTTTGGGATTATCTAACCTTCCCATGCACATCGGTCAGGACAATTATTTTTCTTCCAGAATCTCGTTGTATATTTGGTAGCCTTAGTGTCCAAACACTAGGATCTTACACAGGTGGTATTGGAAGGATATTTCCAGTACTCCTAGGATGAACTTGTAAAGTAACCTGGATTGACAATTTGGTAGGGAGGTTCGGTGATTCCAGTGCTTACACCCATATAAATCTTCATGAAATGCCAAGTAGCCATCCTTCGATCTTCACTGGTTGGACCCAAGCCCTAATCATCCCAGTATTTCCTTTGGAAGGTGTATCCTTTATCTGGTGTGTCTGTGATACTTAGGAGATTTTTAGTTTGTGTTGTTTGGTTTATTTTTTGTTCAGTTATCCTTTAGGTGTCTGAGTCATATTTATAGTTGTGGAGGACCAACCTCTTTGTAGGTCCAGAAGGTTGCAAAACCTTCCTCCATATGTTACAATGGAGCCTCCGCCACCACCTCAATAGTGGAGACTTGACATAGATAGTTCTTTCGAACTGACCGATGTTAGCAAAGTTCCAGGTGAACTGAAACTTAGGCTTAATTAGGATGAAACTCCAACAATAGATATATAATACTTGTAGGATGAGGAGTTTGCAAGAAACTTTAATTCACCTCTAATAGATCTGAACGATCATGTGATAGTCCAGGTCCTCCTTTTTAGTTCACCTATTTCCGATGTTTCTTTGGGCCTAGGAATGTTTAGTGTAGGAGAGGGTATGTCTACCCATACCTTATCCATTTTTGCTAGTGCAGTCTCACCTCCCTGGGTGAGTGCTCCTGGACGTAATGCATCTACTACACCTATTTCACCAATTTCTCAAGTGGTTTGTCCCTCAACACCCTGTAATTTAGTAGGTCGATCTAGTGGGGTGGTCACTGGGATCCCTAGTGCACCTTTTACTTCTTTGTCTTTCATGCAAAGTGCTCAAAGTGGTCCAAGTGGATCCACTTCATTTGTCCAGGGTTTTCCATGGAATGGAGGGCATATTCCTCCATCCACTCCTTATGTGGGCCCATCGTCTGCTTATGTGGGTATCTTGTATGGACACATGAATTCCTTTAGAGGTCATAATTTTTAGACACATAGTCAGGTTTTGGATTCCCCTTTCATGAGCTCTCCCTTTTCACTGTTTATTGGAGGGATCCTTTTTTGTGTGTTTCAAACTCTAGTTTCAGCTAGAGCATGTCAAACTACATAACATACACCACAAACTAGTAATCCACTAGCTTTCGTGTGGAACCATTTCTAGAATAATGCAACCACATCAAAACCGGTGGTTGGGGGAAACCCCACCTTTTCTTTTGGGAGCCACGAGTAAGGTAATTACACACCCCGAACTCCTCAGTTTAAAACCCTGGTTAGGCCAAAAATTCCTTTCCTAGAAATGTTAAATTTTCCATATTTGTCAAATATAATGAATGACCTTATGCAGAACATTATGGCATGGCCACCTGTACCCATCAAACTGCCCTTAGACATCCCTAAGTTTGAAGGAATAGCTGGTGAGAACCTAGGTGCTAACATTACCACTTTTCACTTTTGGTTCTCTTCTAACTTGCTGAATGATGACTCTATCCAATTGAGGTTTTTTCAGAGAACGTTGACTCATGTGGCAGCTAAATGGTACATATAAATTTCGTCTATTGCATATGATAGTTTCCTAGATTTAGCAATCGTGTTCCTTAATCACTCTTAGCTTCTTGTCCGGTATGATGTCGGTACATACTTGTTGTCAACTTTTCGATAGAACAAGGGCACACATATATCTGATCACATTCAGGAGTTGCGAAGAAGAAAGAGGCTTATTAAATCCATTATATGTCCTGATTTTTTCTTGGAGTGGTTCTTGAAATATCTATTGCCTTATATTTCTAAGGATGTATCCACTTTGGGGGTTACCACGAAGGAAGAGGCAATCCTCAAGGCCCAGTAGCTATACCTAATATATGATTAGTCTGGTATTTTGTGTGAAATTATCTTTGAGGCGCGAAGGTCTACAAATTATTAGGAGAAACCCAATCCTAGACCCCATGTAGATGGCGTGGCTGGTTTAGTGAGTAATCCCATTGTAGAATCACTGGACAAGCAACTCCATGAGTTGTCAGTGAAAAAATATGAAGTGCAATCAGCTAATCATGCCACTCCCTCACCATAAAGTGCTAATGTTTATGCACAATATTATCAAAAGGGAAATCAGCCACCCGATGGGAAAAATAAGAAGGGGAAGAAGGGTGAGGGTAACCAAAAAAACCAAAATCCCACAAAAAATGCCAATGGGGGAAAGAAAGACAAGAAAAAGGTTAAGTTTCCTTGTAATTTTTTCTATGGATACCACCTTACTTATCAATGCCCTTTAATGGAACAAGAACAAAATATGCTAAAGAATCAATAACCTTTTCTCCTAAAGGATCCATTTCCCTAAGGATAGAATACAACTTTTTGCTTCAAAAGATATCGGGGGAAGAACTAATGCCCCTACTGATCAAAATTATTTCAATATGGTATGATCCAACACTTTCCTCCAAAAAATAAATAATAATTACGAATCGAAGGCTCAAGAGAAGGGTAAGTCTACTATTCAAAATTTGTTATACCCAAATCCTATCACCATCATGTGATAAGACCCTTGACTTCCATGTTTTCCCTTAATCCCGACACTTAGAGTGGAAACCTACTATGTTTGTCAATTCTACATGAAAAAACTCAGCACCACACTTTCCCTGTGGCCCATGAGCGATACTTTTCTCACATAGCCTGTATCCTGTTTTCCATAGGTGGTGCCACCGCCTGTGGTATTTGGTCCATAAGCATTTCTCATCGAAATCGCTCTGTCATAAGAGAAGAAAAGAGGTACCCTGGGTAAAATGGGAAAAAGAGAAGTTTCTCGAGGCTTGTAGATCATGAGCCTCATGTCCTCCCTTATCCCTGTCATTGTGGGTAAGTTGAGTTTGAGATCCACCATGGTAGGATATTAGAGCCACCTCACCCACAATTCTCTCAACTATTCCTATCCATTGAGCCTTCTAAATACAAGCTCATGTCCATAGTTGAGGGAGAGAACTATAGAGGTGTTGTTATGCTATTGGATTGACCACTTAGCCCAAGTCATTGGAGAGCATAGAGAGAAAAGTTGGAGCTTATGGGGATGAAGTGTATGTCTCATGGATATTCTTGTCGACACTAAGGCAATGGTTGTAAGCTTCTCCATACATCTTTAATGAAAATATGATTTTTGTCCCACATTACTGTTGTTTTGATTTCACATGTACATGTTGTTAGATTCCTTAGCACTAACATGGATAAGTAAATGATTTTCTGGTAGATTTGATGTGTTTTCATGTTTGATCTGTTTGAAGGTACATAGGTTCACTATCAAAGCAACATTCCAGGTGTCCATGACATCCAAGGAAGGTCTTCATCCTTTTTCATTCACTCATTTGTTCTGGATCTGAACCATTCAAACAAGAGGAACAGCTTCTGTCCGCAGAAGGTGAAATTTTCTTGGCTACAAATCAAATGAATGGTCTAGTTTTTCTTGTGTAATTAGTTTTACTTCTTCACGGTCAGCACTGGCTATGCCCCATTGCAGACAGGAGGTGGCACCTACTGTGTGCTTTGTTTTCAGCTCGATTCTAGCAAGGTACTGTGTATCCCACAAGGGATAAGCACGGTGCCCGCTTCCACGATTTTAGCGATTGCCATACAAGCTCAAAACACCATCAAAATTCAAAATTAAAGGCATAAGATGAAAGAGTAGGGTCTAGGATATTACTTGGAACTAACTGTGCTCGAATCCGATTGTGGAAACTCCTGATATCAACAACTGAAAATATGGCTAGGAAAGTGCTCCAAATGCTCTCCACTATGTGTAAATAATAAAATGTTTTGATTTTTCACTATTTACATGACTTTTATACACAATTTTGGGTTTTACATGCTATAGTTTTGGTTTAAAATCATCTATTACTCAAAATTTATCAGTCATAATACCTTAATGTTAGTTATTGGCGCATTTAATGCTTATTTTGAGTCATTGCAGGATAGAAGAACAATAGCAGTAAAGTTTCGGAGGTTCGTTTTTTACTTTTTTGTACTACCATAAAATGGAAAAAGTCATTGAGTGTTTATTACCACACTTTGGTCATTCTCTCAAAACTTAGTATCAAAGGTCCAAGTTCGTTTCTGATTCTTTTCAGGCTCATAAAATATCTCATTATGAAAAGAGACCTATTGGAGTCTTCTTTAAACTCTTTTCGTGCTCCCTAAATACAAAAAGATTATCGAGTGATCTTTTCTTCTTCATGCTAGTTAAAGAATTCGAAGAGTCGTCTCTTCGACGGTAGGTTATCTCTTTTTCGGTTTGGATAGACTATTTACGAAAAAGGAACACTCCAACCAATCATTACTGGAAGAGTTCTCTAAGGTATAGTTTTATGCTTTTTTGGGCCTTAGAGACTAAATCATACGAAAAAGGACCCTGTGGAGTCTTCTTCCATGATTGTTCAGACTCTCTAAACATGAACGATACTGAGTTTTGTTTCATTGGACTCGTTAAATCAAACATTGAGAGACCCATTTTTGGAAACGAACCCCTCCTCTCTCAGGTTTGTAAAACATATGAGTTTGGACATGTCTTCGGATGAGCTATACCGAGTGTTTGTTACCCTCTTTGAACTCGTAAAACCGAAAAGAGGCACTCATCAATCATGATGGGAGAAATAGGAAGGGAACCATTTTGCAAATAAATGGAAGTATTTTGTCGTTACCTTTGAACATGGCACTTGTCTGCATATCATTTCATTCAATTGGGTATTCAGCTGATCTCCATGATGATCCACTTTCATGAGTCATGCCGCCCCTTTGAGTCTTTCAAAATAATGCATTGTCCACTGTCGCATTGTGTGTTTGTCCTGTTTATTCATGCTTCCATTTCTTTTGTCGTGCCACCCGATGTTCAAAAGGGAAGTTGAAGAAGTTTACCTCTGCAGTCAAAATAGTCTCTTTGTCAGTACTTTTGAGTCAGTCCTATGGTTACTACATTCACATCATTCCAGAACTATGTTCCAAATTTTGTGTAATCGATGTGGGACTTATCATGGCCCTCCTTCGATGAGACTATTCCTATTGACATTAGCTCATCATCTTGGAATTAGTCTTAGAAACAAAAACTTACTACCTTGAGATATGTATGCCTTAATGCTAGATTCTCTCGCTCTCGAAGTAGGTTCACATCATTGACCTTTGATCAATATAATTGACTGGGTGTTCAACATCAAGACATTTATTCACACTCAGTAGATTGCACTAGAGAACCTTGGGAATCATTGACATCAATTGTGATCTCCCTCGCACTTGTTAACGGTTCACATCATTGGCCGGCAATGAAGTGGTTTCTACCATGTTCAACTTTAGATAATTGTAATCACATGGATAGAATTGTTCTTTGTAGAAGACGAGACGAAGACCTTGGGTATTTGTTTAGCTCTCATTGCTTTCCCCACGTTGTGATGGAGTTTTGTATATCTAGCATGGATCCACATTTGTATGGTCGTGGCTATGCTTAAATTTACGTTTGTATCACATAGATCTATCTTGTATGTCTAGTAGCTATTTCCAAGTTTGAGTCCTCTATAACATGTATCTACAATGTATTCTAGTAGCATTGCTTGTTTATTCCTCCCATGGATCTGCCTTGTATTGGTCTGCATCCATGAGTTGGTTACTTTGAGCTGACATTTTCACCTCGAAGTGACAACTTGTTCTCTCAAAGCTCTCATTTATCGTATCCCTCTAAGTATCATTATTTGGGGGGCATTCTATTATACCCAAATCCAATCACCATCATGTGATAAGACCCTTAAATTCCATGTTTTCCCTTAATCCCAGCAGTTAGAGTGGAAACCTACTCTGTTTGTCAATTTTAAATGAAAAAACTCAGCACTGCACTTTCCCTGTGGCCCATGAGTGGTACTTTTCTCACACTATATGTATCCTATTTTCCATAAGCTATGCCACTTCTTGTGCTCTTTGTTCCATAAGTGTTTATCATCTAAACCACTCTGTCATAAGAGAAGAAAAGTGGTACCTTGGGTAAAATGGGAAAAAGAGAAGTTTCTAGAGGCTTCTAGATCATGAGCCTAGTGTCCTCCCTTTTCCCTATCATTGTGGGTTAGTTGAGCTTGAGATCCCCCATGGTAGGATCTTAGAGCCACCTCACCCACAATTCTCTCAACCATTCCTATCCATTAAGCCTTATAAATAGAAGCTCATGTCCATAGTTGAGGGAGAGAACTATAGAGGTATTGTTATTCTTACGGAGAAAACTTCCTATGGCTGGGGGTACCACAATAGAAAGAGTAACCAAAAAAATAAATCCTTTCCTATATGCAAGAGAAACCAAACATATAACACTAAAGGATCTCGATAAATACCTTATTCCGGACGGTTGATGTAGATCCCCATTGAGCTTTTCCACTCTCGCTTGTATATGTACTTTTCTCTCTCAACATTCAGCAAACAAGACAAGCATGCTATATATAATTGTGTTAGGCCTACTCTAGAATAAATAAATAATAACATATAAGCATTTAAAAGCATCCATGGATTCAATACTCATTTAAATACACATTATTGCACAGGAAAATATATTTCTATTAATATAAAATAGAGATTACAATAGTGACAACCTCTGTCGGCATGTCTGTGAATCAGAGAAACTAAGTCCTCCACTTGAGCCTTCACCACTTCAATTCTCCATCTCTCGATAGCAAGCTCAAAAGCAAAGGAAAGCTTGGGAAGAACACAAAGTGCTCCAAGGGACAAAGGGATGAAAACTCAAGTATAAGCTCCATCAACAATGGACTATAGTTCTCTTGCTCTTCAATTCCTCCCCTTTCAATGTATCCAAAAGGGTTCCTTATATAATGCTTCAATGGGGTAATGGAAGGTTGAATCCAAGTGATATCAAGGCATATGGAAGGCCAAGAGACAAGTGATTTAGAACCACATCAAGGAAAACTCCAAAACTATTTGGCCTTTTGCACGCATCCCGATGCACGCGGGTTTAAGGGTCAAATCCACATATATACATGAGAATAGGTTTAAAAGTCACATATATCAAATAAGACATGTTTTTAGGGATGATCTTGGAAACATCAAAGGTACAAAAATTGTCCATGGGGTCTAAAGAGTCTGTAGGGGGACAGGGAAGGCCATAAAGGTGTGATCCACCATGTGTGGTAAAATGAGCTGTAACATATGCCCCCTAATGTGTGAGGTTAGAGGGGTCATATGATAGCCAAAATACATTATAAGTCCATCCCAGAAGTGGAGTGATGAAGAACCAGGTGGAAGAACTAGCCATCCAATAGTACAATACAATAATCAAACTCTGCGCATAACTGCAAGTAGATATAGCAGTCCTAGATACATAAGAGTACAATGGCCATGAATAGGCATGATACAAAATATGAAATGTGTTGTCATCACCACATACAATATAGATAGATCAGAATATCCATGATGAATATATACAAAGAATCATGATCTCCATGAAGGCTAAATATATATAATGGATAAAGATTTCCATAATCGCTGGAAACATCTGACATATATTGGAATCAAGTCACGAGAGTTGAAATCTCATGAACACTGGCACGATCAAGGAGATAGCATATATGAAATGCCACCAATCGAGAAGGTCTTATAAACAATCCACTACGAGTACATGTCCTACTATGCGAATAGAGGCCTCAAGGTCAAACATAGTAGTCCATCATCTGATTACCGGTCATTGATGTATACTGTTAACAGACGCGAGATCACCCATCGATAATGAAAATGGGAATCAAGGTACTAGAGTACAAACTAACAAGTGTGAATAAAGGTTTTGAGGTCAAATACTTGAAAGGATCCATCAATCAGGGGACATTGATGTATTCCCAAAAATTGTCGATGGTGAGAGAACCCACCACTAATGACTGCAAGTCTCAAGGAACTCAAAAATGACTCTAGATTCCTATCCTAGAATAAATGATCTGAAGTTGATGGGATGAAATCCACTGGAAGGAGGGAATTAAGGCATCCCCCATCATCCAACATGAGGTACTCAACAAAGTTGTATAATGTGGAAGGACTCAATCATAATGTGTACAAACCAGTATCAGTACCAGGAATCGCTGACATGCAAAGTCAAGATAACTGAGGAATGGACAACTCAGGTTTCAAATTCCTTCGAACAAGAGCATAAAGGAAAATGGTGGCTGAATGTAGGTAGCATGGATTCGACATACAAAACTGGGACATCTATGCAACACAGGAGGCATCGACAAAGGCTCCATAAGGACTGGAAGCTTAACCAGTTGGTGGAGATAAACACAGAGAAACAAGGATAGCTCCTAAAGTCAAACTATTAACCCAACCAATGGATGTGATATACAATGCTCTGTTCAAAAGAGTCATGACCCGACCGCTGCCAAAGATAACATCTTTTTTGGTCCGTATTTTTGGTTTTTTAATTTTTTTGGAGTTTTTCAAATATTTTGGAAAGATTGAAAAAGAATAAAAATGCTTTATAGTTACAGACTAGGAGGAGATGAGTGTCAAGGGGAAAACAAACTAGTTCCAAGTAGTGGAACATACCTATGCTCAATGTAAGGACACATGTGTAGGATAATGACACTCGGGGGAAAGTCCCCTCCCAGTAAAAATGGGGAATCAAGTTGCAAAGGATATATAAATTGGCTCTGCATGTCTAGGCATGAGACAAGCTCGAGATATATAGTGATAATCAAAGTCAGAGAAGCCGACATAAGGCTCAATGAGGTAGGTAAAACTCATGATAATACAATTACAACTTGACCTAAAGGAGTCCTGGGGAGAAAGGACAACAAAAATATCAAGAGGAGTATGAGGCTCTTGCACAAAGTCATGGCTGTACTATACAAAGGACTCCTGGACCTAAGAGAGGACTCACAACATGGGTACCAAATGCAAAGGGGATCTAACTAGGACACCCATGTATATGAAATATCTACCATTCACATAGTACCACTTCTAAAAACAACATGAAGGTTCTGTGATACAATGGAATGGGTTTGTACCTAAGGTGAAAATGAAATAGTCATAAGGTCATGCAAAATGCAAGCAAATGTGAAATCCTAACCTATATGCCAGTTCAGAAATAATACCTATGACAGGAACGAATGGGTTGAAACCTTAAAGAGAGTGTACAAAAATTCGACCATATTAGTCCAAAACAACCCAAAATAGTCAATAAAGAATCCAAACTATAGGATATAAGGAGGAATGATCATGACAAATAAGTTCAAAGGAAACATTGTGGTGGATGATGGGCCATAAAAAGAAATGTAAAGTTTAGACCCAACGTTCACGTATCCACTACCACCCCCAAGAGGGTGACCACCGGTGTAAAGACCGAGTGAAGGGAATAAAAATCTTCCACAAATGGAGTAGAGGATGGAATATGACCATTCCCTTATCTATGAGCATGGTTAGGGGATGTGATGCCCCCAATTCTAACACCAGGGTCCATACTAGGACTAAGGATATGTGATAGGATACCAGGCATGCCAAAAATAAAAGGACCTGAACTCAAGAGAGCATAAATATACTCAAGTAACCGCGATCCCAAAGTCCAACTAGCGCACAAAAAGTACACTCCTAAGAAAATCTACAGCCAAAATACAAGCAAACCAAGGCAAGGATATGTGAGATCTTGAATGCAGTAGGTATGTCTCCCCTAGGAGAGGATTGAAACTCCGATACACTACAAGTGGAGGTACATAACCAATTATAGTGGCCCTAAGCTTCAATGCATAAAGATATTGTGCTGTCCAACCTCTACCTAGCCAGTACACTCACATAATAACCTCTCTAAGTACACCCTATGATACCTAGGTAAGGCAACTAAGGTCACCTTAATATAACCAATGCTCAGGCGGACAGTCGCAGGCGGGATTAACCGTATGGGAAGGGTAGCAAAGCCCAAAACTCTTGAAAGAGCCCCCAGATACAAGTGCAATCTTGGAAATTACTCTGATGCTACTCAGTTAAAACTAGAGTTCATCCCAATCATAACCGCTCACACTGCCTCATGCTTAACTCCCATGTAAGAGGAGCGTCCTGAGAAACACTAATTTTATCAAGGATTTCTCTCTCACCTAGACAGACACCTAATTGTTCCGTTTAGTTGTATTGGAGAATTTACTCACAATGAACTATTCCAAGACCCTAAAACCTAATCTTGTTGGTGCACCCTATAAAATAAAAGAGTGTAATTCATTTTATTATGTGTTTATTTTAATTGGCTATAATTACTCAAAGGAAAATGATCGTGCAACTAATGAATTTATGACTCAACAGTGAAGTAAATATGCACACCATAACAAACAATGCTAAGTGCAATATTTGTCAAATGAAAAATAGGGTATGCCAGTACATGAGATGCGTAAATATATATTCCTTTCTGAATGCCAATGCAACCCTTCATATATGAAAGCCTAAATAAAACTCTCATCTAAGCGATCCAATTCCAGCCCCTCCTCAAATCCATATGCAAAAAATGAAACTACCTTGTATTTTTCAATATAAAAGAATGAAAAATGCAATAGAAGTCATTTAAAACTCTCAGTCTCTGCAGCAAGTATAAAACACAAGCCCATCAAGACACCGAGACAAAAAAGACTAAAGGATAAATGACTAAAAATAATTTCAAATAAAAATCAATGAAAAAGTGGTCTCTAGTCACAAAAGAAGCATCCAACAAACAACATCAGACCCAAGGAAGACCCAACCACACTCACAACCCACCCAACAACTTCCCACAACATCAAACTCACCAAAAGGGAGGATGTACGTGACTGTTTAAAGAACATCTGCGTATATACATGAATTTTGGCCAAAAACCTGCGTGTATACGCAACTTTTGGGAAAAAATCCACGTATGTATGTGAATTTTGGCCAAAAAACTACATATACAAAGAAGACAGTGGTAAAAAGTAGCGCAAGGGTCAAACCAATAAAGGGGAGTGTCAATGGATGAACATACTATAAAATGCAACACAGAAACAAGGAGAAACAAAGAGCAAGTCAAGAATATGAAGCACATTGTGCCCCCAAACCCCAAAGACAAACAAGGAACGTCCCCAGTATGGTCACCAATTCTGTTATGGAGAAAACTTCCTATTGCTTGGGGTACCGCAACAGATAGAGTAACCACATAAATCAATCCTTTCCTATATGCAAGAGAAACCAAACATATAACACTAAAGGATCTCGATACATACCTTATTCCAGACGGTTGACCTCCCCGTTGAGATTTTCCACTCTGGCTTGTAAAAGTACTTTTCTCTCTCAACATTCAGCAAACAAGACAAGCATGCTATATATAATCGTGTTAGACCTAATCTAGCATATATGATCAATAACATATAATCATTTAAAAGCATCCATGAATTCAATACTCATTTAAATACATATTATTGGATAGGAAAAGATATTTCTATTGATATAAAACAGATATTACAATAGTGACAACCTCTGTCGGCACATCTGGGAATCGAAGAAACTGAGTCCTCCACTTGTGCCTTCACCAGTTCAATCCTCCATCTCTCGATAGCAATTTCACAAAAAAATGCAAGCTTGGGAAGAAAACAAAGTGCTCGAAGGGACAAAGGGATGCAGACTCAAGTATAAGTTCTAGCAACAATGGAATATAGTTATCTTGCTCTCCAATTCCTCCCCTTTCAATGTATCCAAAGGGTTCCTTGTATAATGCTTCAATGGGGTAATGGAAGGTTGAATCCGAGCGATCTCAAGGAATATGCAAGGCCAAGAGACAAGTGATTTGGACCCACATCAAGGAAAACTCCAAAACTATTTGGCCTTTTACAGACATCCTGATGTACGTGGGTTTAAGGGTCAAATCCATGTATATACATGAGAATAGGTTTAAAAGTCACGTATATCAAATAAGACATGTTTTTAGGGATGATCTTGGAAACATCAAAGGTACAAAAATGGTCCATGGGGTCTAAAGAGTTTGCAAAGGGACATGGAAGGCCATAAAGGTGTGATCCACCATGTGTGGTAAAATCAGCTGTAACAGTTATGTTGTTGGATTGACCACTTAGCCCAAGTCATTGGAGAGCATAGAGAGCAAAGTTGGATCTTATGGGGATGAAGTGTTTGTCTCATGGAGATTCTTGTTGACACTAAGGAAATGGTTGTAAGCTTCTCCATACATCTTTAATGCAAAGCTGATTTCCGTCCCACATTACTGTTGTTTTGATTTCACATGTACATGTTGATAGATTCCTTAGTCACTAACATGGATAAGTAAATGATTTTCTGGTAGCTTTGATGTGTTTGCATGTTTGATTTATTTGTAGGTACACAGGTTCACAATCGAAGCAGCATTCCAGGTGTCTACAAAATCCAGGGAAGGTCTTCATCCTTTGTCGTTCACTCATTTGTTCTAGATCTGAACCATTCAAACCAAAGGAACAACTTCTATCTGCAGAAGGTGAAATATTCTTGGTTACAAACTTCAACCCTCTCATTATTGATAAACCGGCTAAAACAATGCCCAAGATACCAAAAGGTGTCTTCAAGAAAACACTTCACAACTATAATGCTAGGGCCACTTCCAACTATTATGTAGTTAAAGACTTATCTCAAAATCCATGTGCGATTTTGGCATTAGAGGTGTTATAGAGTTGTCCTTCTTAGAGGGATGCACTCTTAGAAGCCATAGGTAGCATGGATGCAATGATCCTGCTGAAGAAATTTAATCTCTCTGATGTTAAAACATGCCTTCCATACCATGTGGCTTTATCAATTGATGTTGTTCATAGAGGTAAAACCATTGGATGAACAGTTGTTTATGGAGGTTCTTCCACATGTGTCATGCTGATGTCTTGTTGGAAATCCTTGGGATCCCAAGAGTTGGTTCCATCGAACACTCAACTTACTAATTTCGATGAAATCTATTTCCGTCTGCAAGGTATCCTACGAGATTTTGAAATAAATTTGGTAGGGAAAGCAGTGTCTGTTGACGTGGAAGTGATCGATGCCCCTGTTACCACCTAAGTTCTACTTAGTGGTTTTTATCAAGTGATCCCAGTGAACAAGACAAATATGATTTTTTAGGACTTCAGAAGGCCTTCGGAGTGCTTCTGGGAAGTGCTTGTTGTACTATATCACATGTTCATACCCCGTTGGGGAGTTGTAATAAGATGTTCTAGAATGATAGTTTCTATAAAAGAATAGGTCTCTTAGAATGATAAAAGTAATAAAATTAACCCCTCCTTGATTTCCTGATTGAGTTCCACTTGGACCAAAGGAGATTCCTGGAGGGTCTTCTTTTTTAACAAGAACACACTCTTAAAATTTACTAAAATTGACAAGACTCCAATGTGTATGCTATGCACTTGGTTGTGGTTCATCCGATAAGTAAAGCTATATAAAAAACAATTGAGTGACTATATTAATTAGTTTTAACCTCCCAAATTGACAAGGGTGATTCCATGAATATGGGTAACACTTTTTGGCCAAATTTGGCAATGAAAACCTGATTTTTTACTCATGTGCTAGATAGAAGCCCTGAAAACGCATATATGCCGTGTGAATTTTGACTTGCAGTAAAAAAACAAATTGTAGAATATTATGTTGGCTTCATAGCGATATTTAAAAAAAAATATTCCGATGTCATTTAATGTGTGAATTTTTTCATTTAATGAACTGTGTGACCTTAAAAATTTGAAGAACCTAATAAGTGGCTCGTGTCCATGTAGAGTAATTCAATCTTGCATTAATAATTTAAAAAAAATAAATATATGAGCATGATCTACATAAAATGCAGTGTGATG
>LPNX010844428.1:142838-163236 GCA_001517045.1 Pseudotsuga menziesii
TATTAAGATCTCGGTCGAGGGCTTAACAAGCCCTCGACCAAGGTGCGTTTTTCTGTTTTTGCCGAAATGCACTTGCCAAAAAGTGTTACCCAGGTCCGTGGATTCACTCACAAACCATCAGGCGAAAATCCAATGCCTCAAACAAACTATAAGCGGTGGAAAAATACCCAAAGGATTGGGAACAACTGGAAAGTGACATCGAGTCGTTGATCTCTGTCACACCTTGATGGGTGCATTATGAAAAATAGTCTCTGAGACTCCATTCTAGCCCACAAACACCTTGCGGGTAGCTGTGAAAGATCACTTTTGGACATACTCCAAGTACCCTTAGGGTATATCTGGATTCCCCTTTTCGCCTAATTTAATTCATTCACATTCCACATTAATTTAAAATCTACCAAGAGACATTTTCAAAACATTCTTTCAAGCGCATGCAAGCACATTATTTTCTTTGTTGACTCAATTTAAGGCACTGGTGATTTATTTCATCAATTATTTCGATTATATATATATTGAGTGTCATTACTGTGCTTATCTGCTTTAAATCTTGCATCTTGCTATATTTTGTTTCCACTGGTTAATTTCAAAACTCCTAAACAATTTAATCAATATAACGCCATCAAACTAAGTAATTAGCCTTAGTAATTTAATAGGGTCTATCCCCCTTGGATCTGTTAGGAGCTAGCCTAAACGGAGGAGTCAAGAACAAGGTGACAGCCTCGACTTGAGACTTTCCCCCAAGGACACACTGAGTGGCTTGAATATTTATTCCACATAACCCAGGTGTGTGAAAGTTGGCAATAGCCCCATTGGATTATAATGTGTTTTTGGGGAGAAGTTGGACTTATGCCATGTTTTTTATCTCCTCAGTTGTTTTCTAAGTTGTAGTGTTTACGCACAAAGGGAATTTGGTTATAGTTGACCAGCTTAGTTTTACTCAGAAAGGTTGTTTAAAAACTAATGAGTTCACAATACTGTTGATAGATCAGTCAAAACCATCTAATGAGAGCTTGGGGGTTTGAATGTATGCATCGTTGATGGGAACATTCTATATACCATCCCCTATTAGCTATTTGGGTTCTACGAATGTAGGGAAGTATATCATGACGATTGTAGATTGTTATTAGGAATATTTCACCTTCTGTGGATAGAAGTTGTTCCTCTCGTTTGAATGGTTCAAATCCAGAACAAATGAGTGAACGAAAAAGGGTGAAGACCTTCCTTGAATGATGTAGACACCTGGAATACTACTTCGATCATGAACCTGTGTACATGCAAACATGTCCAACATACAAGCACATCAAAGCTACCAAAAAATCGTCTACATATCCATAATAGTGACTAAGGAATCTAATAACATATAGATGTGAAATAAAAACAACAGATATGTGGGACAAAAATAAGATTTGCATTAACAATGTATGAAGAATCTTACAACCATTGTCTTAGTGTCGACAAGCTCCTCCACGAGACAAACACTTCATCCCCATAAAACTTTATCTCTATTCTCTCCAATAATTTGGACTAGGTATTCAATTCAACAGCATAACAATAACTCTATAGTTCTCCCCCTCAAATATGGATATGAGCTTGTATTTATAACGCTCAATGGATAGGAATAGTTGAGAGAATTGTGGGTGAGGTGGCTCCAAGATCTTACCAAGGGGGATCTCGAGCTCAAACTAATCCACATTGATAGGGATAAGGGAGGACATGAGGATCATGATCTAGAAGTGTCGAGAAACTTATATTTTTCCCATTTTACCCAAGGTAACGCTTTTGTTCCCTTATGACAGAGCGATTTAGATGAGAGCTGCTTTAAGAACAAAGACTATAGATGGTGGCACCGCTTCTTTATA
Organism: Pseudotsuga menziesii; assembly: GCA_001517045.1. Lineage (NCBI taxonomy): Eukaryota > Viridiplantae > Streptophyta > Pinopsida > Pinales > Pinaceae > Pseudotsuga > Pseudotsuga menziesii. Next base: position 144,698 of record LPNX010844428.1, read on the forward strand.
ACAGGATACAGGTGGTGCTAAGCAAGGTACCACTCATAAGCCAAAGGGTAAGTGCGGTGCTAGGTTTTTTCAAGTAGAATTGACAAACAAAGCAAGTTGCCACTCCAAGTGTTGGGATTGAGGGAAAACAAAGGGGTTAGGGATTTCATCACATAATGGTGATAAGATTTAGGTATAACAGAATGCCCCCAAAAGCATGAGGCTTAGAGGGATATGATAATTGAGAGATTTTAGAGAACAAGTTGTCACTTCGAGGTGAAAATGTCAGCTCGGTCAGAGAATGTTGTCAAGTAGGCATATGTAATACATCAATACTTTTGACTCATAGACAAATGTAACCAACTCATGGCTGCAGACCAATATAAGGCAGATCCATGAGAGGAATAAATAGGCATGGCTACTAGAATACAATGTAGATCCATGTGATAGAGGACTCAAACTTGGACATAGCTACCGAACATAGAACGTAGATCTATGTCATATAGACGCAAATTTGAGCATAGCCACGACCATACAAATGTGGATCCATGCTAGACATACAAAACTCCATTGCAACCTGGGGAAAGAAATGAGCGCTAAACAAATACCCAGGGTCTTGGTCTCGTCTTCCACAAAGTACGATTATGTCCATGTGATTATAATGTTCTGAAGTCGAACATGGTAGAAACCACTTGATTACCGACCAATGATGTGAACCATTAACAAGTGCGAGGGAGATCACCATTGATGTCAATGATTCCCAAGGTACCCTAGTACTATTTACTAAGTTTGAATTGATGTCTTTATGTCGAACACCCAATTGATTCTATCAATCAAAGGCCAATGATGTGAACCTATGACGAGAGTGAGAGAATCTGTCAGTGAGGCATATAGATTTCAATGTACTAACTTTTTGTTTCTAATACTATTTCTCAGATGATGAGCTGATGTCGGTGGAAATAGTCTTATCGAAGGATGGCCATGATGAGTCCCACATCGACGACACGAAACTCAAAACAAAGTTCTGGAATGATGTGAATAAGGTAACCATAAGACTGACTCAAAAGTATGGACACAGAGACTGTTTTGATTGCGGAGGTAAAACTTCTTCAACTTACCTTTGAACATCGGGAGGCACAACAAAAGACTTAGCAGCATGACTAGACCAGACAAACACACAGTGCAACGGTGGACAATGCATTCTTTTGAAAGACTCAAAGGAGTGACATGACTCATGAAAGTGGATTGCCATGGAGATTAGCTGAATACCCAATTGACTGAAATGATATGCAAACAAGTACCATGTTCAAAGGTAACGAGAAACTACTGCCATTTATTTTAAAAAATGATTCCCTTCCCATTTTGCCCATCATGGTTGATGAGTGCCTCTTTCCAGTTTTACGAGTTTAAATAGGGTAACAAACACTCATTATAGCTCGTCCAAAGATAAGTCCAAACTCATATGTTTTACAAACTTGAGAGAGGATGGGTTCATTCCCAAAATAAGGTCTCTCAATGTTTGATTTAATGAGTCCAATGAAATAAAACTCGATATCGTTCATGTTTAGAGAGTCTGAACGACCACAGAAGGAGACTCCATAGGGTCCTTTTTCATAAAAATAGTTCACATGAACTAAAAAAGTGATAACCTACCATTAGATGAATGACTATTCAAATGATTTAATGAGAGTGAAGAAGACAATATCTCTCGACAATATTTTCATATTTAAGGAGCTCGAAAAGAGTTTAAAGAAGACTCCACTAGGTCTCTTTTCACAATGACAAATTTTACGAGCCTGAAAAGAATTAGAAAAGGACTCGCGCCTTTGATGCTAAGTTTCGAGAGCGTGACCCAAGTGTTGCAATAAATGCTCAAAATACTTTTTCCATTTTATGGTTGTACAAAAAAAGTAAAAAACGAACTCCAAAAACTTTAATGCTACCGCTCTTCTATCTTGCAACGGCTTGAAAAACAAGTGCTAAATTCTCCAATAAATGACATTAAAGGATTACGACCGATAGATTTGGAGTAATAAATGATTTTGAAACAAAAATATAGCATGTCAAACCCTAAAATGTATATAAAATTCATGTAAATAGTAAAAAATCAAAACAATTTACCATTTACCCATAGTGGGGTGCTTTTGGAGCATTTTCTTGGCCAGATTTTCAGTCGCTGATATCGAGAGCATCTACCATCGGATTCACACTCTATTAGATCCAGGTAATAGCTTAGACCCTACATTTTCATTTCATGCTCTCAATTTTTATTTTTGGTGGTGTTTTTGGCTTATTAGGCGAGACCTAAAACCATGGAAGTGGGCACCTCTCTTATCCCTTGCGGGATAAGCGGTATCCCGCTAGACCCGCATCGAAAACACTGCGCACAAGAAGTGCCAACCGTGGATAAATATAAATGTATGCACAAGAAAAAATAGCTCATTTTTGCTAATTTGAATGATTGGGAATGCTTCTAATTAGTCTTGTGATGGTTTTTGACAGGTTCTTATTGATAAAAAATGGTCATATGGAAAGAGAGGCAACCTGACAATGACGATGCCTTCATCGAACAAAACGTGGGTTGTATAGCCGCATTGAGAGACTATGGAATATTAAATTTATTCCACACACCCAGTATGGTATCACATGAGTGACTACTAGAGCATATAATCCATATGTGGAATTTGGAGCAACGGTATTTCAAGGTTGGTTCTCACATATTGACAGTTGAAGTAGAGGACATCTACTTTTTGATAGGCCTATCGAGATGGGATGCTACCATCTCTTTGAATGGTTCCCATGGAGGGGACATTACTACTCAGGAGTTGATATACAACCATTTCATTCCTGGGACCAGGACACCAAGGAATAAAATTCCCATAAAAGCAGTGGTGGATGGCCCTCTATGGCTAGTGTTGTTTACCATGCAGAGAGTGGAGGGCAGCCAAGGATTATACCAGGAATATAGATCACATATGCTCTACGCCATAGAGGCCATGGTGCCCATAGTTTTCAATTGGGAAGAAGCTCTACTTCCGATATTCAAAGATCAGCTGACCAAGTGTCGACAGGGGGAGCTGAAGCAATTTGGTTTTGGTTCCATTCTAGCTTGTTTCATTTTCGAGTAGGTTCCATAGATGAGACCCTAGGTGGTCTTTATAGAGTTGAGGGCATGTGACCCTTGCATGCAGAGGTGGGTTTGGATCATGGCCTGTACTGGAGTAGGTAGATGTAAGGTAAATTTCGGTGACCCGTTCTTTCGATGGTTGAGATATCAACTCCTCATGGTGGAGGACTATGCATATGCGAGCACTGACTTCAGTGGTGACCCTGACCTACCGCTCCCACCTGATGGACACTGGGGTGATATCGATAAGAAAAAAAACCCTAAAATGGAAATAATGTTTTTATATTTTGATGTTTAGTAACGAGACTTGAATTTTCCATGAAAACGTTAGAGCAGCATGACCTGGGGGAGCCTCCCCACTAGACAGGCAAGATGGATCCCATTTTGTACGACAGGGTGACGATGTGACAAGGGAGTTAGAGGACAACCTAGAGAGGTTGACTCTAGACATCCTAGATGCCTCGATCGATGACCTTCCACTGAGGTATCAGAGGCTTACAATGGGAGTACCGGGTTCTTTTAGCATACTGCTACGTAGAGTATCCTGAGCAGTGATGTGTTACCACAAGCATAATTAGAATATGAGTGCATGATGTAGTCACTGAAATCTGATAGATAGCTTCAGGAATTTTGTGTGATGATTTTTTACCTGAAATCCTATGTGCTTTAGATGAGGTCTCGTTACCTATTTTTTGTAAAACATGTTCATATATATATATATATATACACACACAGAATTTTACCTAATGTTTATACATCTCAAATGGTGAATGTATTTTACATGACTTTTATGTGTCTTTAATAGTTTATTTATGGTGAACCATGTTTGATTTTCATGTCATGAATGGGAAATATGCCAGTCTAGGATGTAATTTGCCAATGAGTTGGCAACTGCATTATGTTCCCTAGGGATATGCCTATAGGTGATAGTTTCAAATTACCTCTCTAACAAACATACTCTTTGAAAGAGATGGAGAAGCACAGGATTCCTAATTGTATAGACATTGTTTAGATGACAAACCACAAGTTGTGAGTCCATAAGGATTAACAAGTTCTGAACATGTTGGGAGACAACTTCAGTGAGAAGACATTTGACTACTTGATACTCGACGATATTGTTGGTAGCGGGACCAATAAAAACTGCTCCTGAACTGACCAAATCGTAAGCTAAGGAATAGAGAACCCAAGCAGCTGAGGAAAGATTCAAGGTGTGGTGGAAATAACCACGAAGCCATAGAAAGCCATCTACTCTTCACGACCAAAACATGGTATAAACATATATGGACACTAAAATCAAAATGATATTGAAAATACTTAAGCACATTGAAAGTCAAGTAATATACATATATACAAGATACTATGCAAGAGAGATATAGGCATAGTACCTCTTCGGGTACAACCCATTGCGAGGTTTTCCTAAGGGGATTCCATCATAGTCCACGAGCTTATAGGCCCCTTTCTCTAAAACTATGGAAATAACTAAAGGACCGTACCACATGGATTAGAATTTTCCTTTCCCTAGTTTGTCATATCTCTAATCATAAGTCAAAACTAGGTTACCCTCGTTAAAAACATGAGGTTGGACAGACTTGTCATACTGCGCCTTGACGCATTTCTTGTGTGCTTCATTATCTAAGGTAGCCTCTCTTCTAGTTTTGTCAAGGTTATTCAAGTATAGAAATCTCTCTTGCTCTACGGAAGTGTCTGGGAGAAGTTCAACGGCAAGTTTCAAGGGTGGAATCTGACATTGAATTGGCAAGAGAACTTCGAGTCCATAGACAAGATGGAAAAGTGTGAAACGAGTAGCTATTTTCACCGAAGTCCTGTAATCCCAAAGAGTGGAGAAAAGGATATGGTTCCAGTTGGATGTATGGTCTCCAAACATACGCCGAAGTATCATTTTCAAAACTTTGTTAATGGCCTCGACTTGACCATTAGCTTACAGATAATAGGGCATAGAGTTTTCATGACAAAAACCTAGCTTGGAACTTAGTTCCTCCATCATTTGATTAGATAAATGTGATCTGTGATCAGTAACTATGGACTGCGGGACTCCAAATCTAGCTATCACATGATTGAATATGAAGAGAGTAGAAGTCTTATCATCCTCTGCATATGTAGGCATGGCCTCCTCCCATTTTTTGAAGTAGCCCTGACGAAATGGGTATCTAACGTTGTCCCTGTCAAGAAAAAGCAGGCCACCATTAGAGAGAAAAGTTGGAGCTATGGGGATGAAGTGTTGGTTTCATGGAGATGCATGTCTATACTAAGGCTTAATTGGTTGTAAACTTCTCCAATCATCTTAGTGCGAAGCTGATTTCTGTCCCACATCACTGTTGTTTTGGTTTCACATGTATTGTTGTTAGATTCCTTAGTCACTAAGATGGATAAGTAGATGATGTTCTGGTAGCTTTGATTTGTTTGCATGTTTGATCTAGTTGTAGGTACACAGGTTTACTATCAAAGTAGCATTCCAGGTGTTTATGACATTCATGGAGGGTCTTCATCCTTTGTTGTTCACTCATTTGTTCTAGATCTAAACCATTCAGACCAGAGGAACAACTTCTGTCTGCAGAAGGAGAAATATTCCTGCTTACAATCCATCCTTGGTAAGAAGGACATTCACTGATGATATAGTTGCTACAACAAATCCCTGTACTAGAGCTCTCCATCAGGGGTCCTCCATCATAAGAATCCCAATTATTCCCAGGGTGGAAGCATTATCTTCCATGGTGGAGAACACAGGAGAAGTTGTGACACCCTTAGGTGTCCTTGCAGAGGAAGACAGAGATGGTACTGCAGGATTGGCTGATTGAGATTCCGTATACCACATTAATGGGAAGTTTGTGACAAAAGAGGAGTGGACACAGTTCCATCAAGAATTTAACGATCAGGAGAAGCACTGAGAGGATAGAGCAGAAGAAGACATGAATAACAGACGTGATCCAGGAGATCACGAAGAAGTGATGGGAGAAAATCATCATCAGGAGGATAATTCCTAGCATGAGGGGACTATTGCTACACTTTAGTTCCCCATTCAACAAACAGAGGGGATCACCCCCATGAAAAATATATCACCATCTATGCTGCCTTGTTTTTATGGAAAAGTAGCAAAGCATCCAGATGAATTCCTTTTTGAGTTTGACATCCTCTGTCGCAGCTATGATTACACCTCCAGTGAGCAGAAATTGAAACTCTTCCCTGCTACTCTAAAGGACAATGCATTACATTGGTTCATGATACTGGGTGAGGGAACTCTCATCACTTGGGATTGGATGAAATAGGTGTTCCTAGATAAATATCAGGATTACTGCAATATGAAAGATAAGAGAGAAGAACTATTCAAAATGGTACAAAGGGACGATGAAAGCCTGGAAGATTTCATTGAAATACTTTTATATAATGTCCAGAGAGCTGGATAGACTAATATGGGGTTAGATGTTCTCAAGATCATCCTACTTCGTGGGATTAGGGATGACTGCCTAGACATGTTGAACCTGTTAGGAAAGGGGGATATCTCAAAGGAATCTTTTGAAAAGATTATTGAATTATGAAATAGGCATTCCAAAGGATCTTCAAGGAACAACAAACGAGAGAAACATGATAAACTAGAATGAGATGTCTTCAAAAAAACATAGAATTCATCTAACGGAGGAGCCACCCGAGCATAAATAGGAAATATCCTTGAAAATTTCAAGATAGAAATGATGAGCTCCATCTCCTTGGAAATAGATGTCTTGAGGGTAAAGAAAAAACAAGTAGTAGAAGATCTCACACGTGGTGTATTATTCCCTAAATGTAGGAATAACCATCCTCTAAAGGAGTGCCCACTTAACAAGGTAGAAGTGTGTCAGCTCTGGGAGCTGAACCATGATACAAAGGAATTCCCTTCCCTACCTCAATTGAAGGCAGTTCTATAGGCATCAACTCCAGATGTGGAACCAACCTACATTATCTCACAGAAAAATCCTTGGCAGCCTCGAAATCAAGGTATGACTCTAGACTCATTTCCATTTTTGAATAACATGAATAATTGGAATAATACGCATCACATGAATACACAATTCCATTCATCTTATTCCAACCATAAATGGTATCCTTCTCAACCTCTGATACAAAATTTTAACTACTGGAACTCTTGGACATAATCATCAAACCAACAAAATTCTTGGTCTCCTAGATGGAGGAACTTCCATCTAGGGAACCAATTTCCCCATAACCATGTATCGACACACATCCTACACAATTGGTTAGGGAACCACCATACCCTAAAAGACTAATACTACCGAAATTAGTGGGGAAACCTCATTTTAACCTCTTAGGAGAGTTAAGAAACCTCCACGTCAAAATGTCACTCCTACAGGCCCTCCATGATGTGTCTGACTATGGAAAAACCATTCAAGATCTGTGTACAAGAAAACCAGGAAGAAAACTCAAGGATCCTCCAACCATTCATGCCATAGGGAAATTATCTGCATTAATAATGGGTAAAACCCTCTTGGCCAAATATGATGATCCTAGGAATCCCACTATCACTGTGCAGATTGGGAGCACGCAGATACACAACGTACTGGTATATTTAGGTGCATTAATTAATGTCATGACCACTGAAACCATAAGGAAATTTGGGCTCACTAATCTAATCCCAATTCCTACTGTTTTACAACTTGCAGATAGATCCACTATTAAACCCAAGGGGATATGGGACGACCTCGTTATCTCAGTTGATTCATGGGAATATTCGGCTGAATTCTTGGTTTTAAAACCCAAGTCTCAGCTACAAGGAAACCCATCGATCTTGGGAAGGCCCTGGTTAGCTACAACTGATGCTTGCATCAGCTGTCAGTCTCGGTCTATGACCATATCAGATGGAACCGAGATAAAGAACCTCACTCTCTATCCTCCAGCTTGGATGAGTCTAGAAGCTGAAACTCCATTATGGATTGAGCTAGAGAAAGAGGAGGGGATTCAACCATTATTAATGATAGGGAAGTCCTTGACTTTTAAATATGAAACTGAAGGCTATGCTATTAATAATTTCATCAGTGAACCCACTTCTGTCAATAAACAAATTTATCATATCTTGAATGGTACTCTAGGTGAAGAAACACAAGAAAATATCATAGAAGAGACATTATTTAGTGATACTCATATATTTACAGTGTTGGAAAATTCAAAAAATGTTCCTGTCGAGATAGATCCTGGAAAAACCTTAAATATCAATCCCAGTCTTGCTCTAGATGAACAGGAACACCTAATCACTCTCTTAAAAAAACATAAGGGGGAATTTTCCTGGGAGTACACAGACATGAAGGGAATCCCTTCTAATATATGCACCTACCACATTTATATCAAAAGAGACTCTCATCCTATGTGCTAGCGCTAATGAAGGATGAACCCCAATCTTAGGGACATCGTGAAGGAATAAATTCAAAATCTCTTGGAAGCAAGATTTATATATCACATATCAGATAGTTAGTGGGTGTATCCACTCATGATAATACCCAAGAAGAATGGTAAATGGAGAGTCTGTGTGGACTATAGATAGCTGAACAAGGAAACACAGAAAGATCACTTTCCCCTGCCTTATATCGACTAGGTACTTGACACCTTAGATGGGAAGAAGTTCTTCTCCTTTTTGGATGGGTTTAGCAGGTACAATCAAATCCGAAATTGGTCCTGAAGACCAGGATAAAACTACCTTCACCTATCCTTGGGGAAATTTTGCATATAGGGTGCTTCCCTTTGGATTATGCAATGCACCAGCAACATTTTAGAGAGCTGTGATTGACATATTTTTAGAATTGGTTAATGATAGTATGGAAATTTTCATGGATGATTTTATTCCTTATGGAAAGGACTTTGAAGAAGCATTGAAAAATTTAGAAAAGGTATTATCACATTGTGAGCAAACCCAGCTATCCTTGAGAGCTGAAAAGTGCCACATGATGATGAGTGAAGGGGTAGTGCTGGGGCACTTTATCTCTGCTGATGGAATCCAGGTAGACCCCTCTAAAATTAGGGTAATTGAAAATATACCCACTCCTGGAACTCAGAACTATGTACGTAGTTTATTAGGGAATGCTGGTTATTATAGAATATTTATAGAAAACTTTTCCAAACTTGCTTCTCCTTTGTTTTTTTTGTTAATGAAGGATGTGCAATTTATTTGGAATGATTCATGCCAGAAAGAGTTTTCTAAACTTAAGGAGAAGATGTCTACAACTCCCATCTTAAGGGGGACCAATTGGGCCCTGCCTTTTCACATTTCTTCAGATTCCTCTGACACTTCCATTGGAGTAGTATTAGGATAGTAGGATGGTCCAGCACCTTATGCATTCTATTACATTAGAAAAAACTTGGCCCCTATTGAACTTAATTATACTGTTACCGAGAAGGAGTTTTTAGCCATTGTCTACTCCATTAACGAATTTACACACTACATCACTGGATATCCCACCTTTGTGCACACTGAACAGTCAGCCATCAAGTATCTAATGAATAAACCTGTTACAAATGCTAGGGTAACTAGATGGCTATTATTATTATTATCGAAATTTGATATTACCATTATAGATAGACCCAGAAAAGAAAATGTTGTCGCTGATTTCTTATCTCTTTTTACTAACAATGATGATAATCTTCCTGTTGAGGACTCTTTTCTAGATGAACACTTATTTGCAGTTTCAATTTATTCCCCTTGGTATGTAGATGTCACTAAATACTTGGCTACAGGGAAGCTTCCAACACCTTTGTCAAAAAGAGATAAGAAGAAAATCATTCAACAAAGTGCTCGATATTATTGGATAGGTGGTAATCTCTTCTACACAGGCACTGACCTTGAGATCAGAAGATGTGTAAGAGACGATGAAATATTCCATATTCTAAAGACCTGCCATGACGAGCCATGTGGGGGACATTTTGGAGATAGGAGGACAGGTTGTAAGGTGCTAAGAATGGGCTACTATTGGCTGACACTTTTCATCGATGAAAAAAAATATGTACAGTCTTGTGACAGCTACCAGAGGATGGGCCAACCTAATAGATTGGATCAAATGTCTCTTCAACCACAGTTTGTGGTTAAACCTATTAATAGATCATCCTTATATTTTTTTGGCGCTATCAACCCTCATTCCAAGAAGAAATCCTACATCTTGGTTTGTACCGACTACATGGCGAAATGGGTAGAAGTTCTGGCTTTGGTGAAAGCCAATGACTAAGTTGTAATCGATTTTCTGTATGGTGAAATACTTACCTGTTTTGGAGTACCCAAGGAAGTGGTTACAGATGGAGGACCTCAGTTTGTGTCATAAATTTGAAGCTTTGCTACATAAGTACCATATTCATCACCGAATAGCTTCACCATACCATCCCCAGGCCAATGGCCAGGTGGAAAGCACTAACAAAGTTATTGAAGCTATCCTTACCAATATAGTCAGGATCCATCATAGAGATTGGGATGATAGACTTTTGAAAGCATTGTGGGCATATCGTACTACTTGATGCAATACTACAGGTTTCTCTCCTTATGACTTGGTGTATGGAAAAAGCGTTGTCTTCCCTATTGAATTTGAAATCAAGACCTTAAAGAAAGCTATGGAGGTAAAATTAGATGTGATTTAAACCCATGGGAGTAGATTGAATCAATTGAATGAACTTGATGAGAAACATTTAGCTACGGTGGATCAGACAATATTAATTCAGCAAAAGAGATCCAACTGGCATGATCGATTCATAAAAAAGAAAGTCTTTTGTGAAGGAGACTTGGCATTATTATATGGTTCAATATTCAAAAGGGACTTCAAGGGTAATTTATGTACAATATGGTTGGGCCCATACGTGGTAGACAGAGTATTTGAAAATGGTACAGTCCGCCTAGTTACCATTGATGAGAATTGTGCACCATTATTTGCTAATGGTCACAAGCTGCGACTGTACCATAAGCCTATTTCAAAGCACGCATTCACTTCATAGATTGCAGCTGATCCAGAATACTAGTTAGAACAAGTGCAGGAATATTTCTCTGACCCTCTCAATCTTTAGACAATCGTTGTGATTCCTACACAAATTTTTGTACATAAATAAATTGATGTTTTTGTTTTTTATTATTATTTTATTTTCCTTTGTGGTTGATATATTTTTATAAGAATATGTGTAGGGGTGTACCTGAGGAGAAATGGTCATGATTGGGCCTAATGATCATGGGTGGCCTTTTGTAACTTATTGCTTCAGAAGGAAACTCTTTGAAAAAAATAAAAAAATAAACAATGAACAATCATTTGCTGCTACGATTCCTATAAAATTGCCTATTTTTTTCGTTTAACTGTAACTACAACACCGTAAAAACTTGCTTATTTTTCCATTTATCTACAGCTACAACACCATAAAATAATTCCCTTTTCCTATTTCATGCAGCTGCAACACTGTAAAATAATGCTTTTTTCTTGTTCCATGCAGCTGCAACTCTGTGAAATATCGGCCATTTTTCCATCCCACGCAGTTGCGACTCCATTTGAATTTTGCCCATTTTTACCTTTTCCGAGGGCTGCGAATCCATTTGAATTTTGTCCATTTTTACCTTTTACAGTGTCTACAACTCCACCAAACTGGCTGATTTTTCTATGGATCACGGCTGCGATTCCCCCAATATTGGCAGAAATTTTTACAATTTTGTGTTCGTGACTCCTCTAGATCTGGCCAGAATTCCACTGCAGCCAATTCTGACCTATTTCACAGCTTTCATTATGTTTTTGGAAGGATTGACAAGATGGTTTTGGTCCACAAGGAGAAAATATCATGATAACATGTCTGCAATAATGTTTCAATTTAAATGCATGCACTTCACATGCGTTATTATCCTCAAAGGTCACGGTTCATAGCATATTTATGAAGTTATGGTTCTGATTATCTACTTGATTAAGAATTAACTAGATTTGACAGGATTAATCATGCCTTCCTTTTTATGTCCATTATTACACCCGCATATCATTAACTTTCCACTCGTATGAATTAATGGCTATTTAATATTATCCTATAACCACCACCCTTTCCTAACTTGGGATAAATTTTACCAAGAATTCCATGCTCTTAACTTTCTGAATTTACCCAACTACACTCTCAGTTGTTCACACATACTCTGTACTTTAAACTCCATTGTCGAGGCCTATAATTTTTTGGGTTTCTAAATAATTTAGAAGGCAAACAAGCATGGCTATCCTAGCTCGGCATGAACCCCGAAATATGCAAGAACTGAGAAGAAATGCTGAAGTTTTTGCTATTTTTGAAGATGCAGGATGCACTGAATTTTTCCAATGCCTGAATGGGTTCCATCGAGAGACAAATATACAATTCACTTTAAATCTTACCCACTCAGAGGTTAGGGGGTTACATATAGAATTCTCTGAAGCAATAGTGGCTGAAGTCATCAGTCCTCCTCAGGTAGGAAGAGCCTGTTTTGACCGACGAACTCCTAGTGTTGCCGCAATACAATATTTTCTGATAGAGGGGGAATAAATTTGTCAGTCAGGGAGGGATAGCATTACAATCACTACCTCGAACATGGGATCAAGTAGCAGTATTCCTTGAAAACTATATCACCCTTGAAGGTAGGTATCAGACTGTTTATTATTCTGAATTTCCTCTACTGTCTCATCTCTACCATAGGGCCTTGCTGAATATTCCATTTTATCTATTTAAGGACCTACACCATATGGTGGGGCTTGTCAGAACATCAAAGCATCCAAATTTATCCCTTACCCATCATGGCCTAATCAAAATAATAATCTTAAGGGGCTTAGCTCAAAGGAGCTAAACCTAGGAGCAATTCATAGGTCAAACTCAAATAAACTAGGCACCTACCCTTTTGACTGGAATTCCAATAGAAGAAGAAGTGGAAGTACCTATACTCTTGGGGGTTGTTCAAATCCAAGAGGAGCATGCAAATGTACAGATGGGGGGATATGAGGAGCAACAGGAGGACTGGAGTCCCTCCAATTTAGTTGGAGGGGGGAGATGAGACTGGATCAGATGATCAGTTAGATGACCAAGTAGAGGAAAAAAAGGAGAATGTAAGAGAAAACCCTATGGAGAGATTAAATAATGTGGGATCTCTGGAAGTAGAGGCTGAAGCTGGAGCATCATTGGATGCTGCAACAGCTGAAGCCAAGGATGTTAGAGCCACGATAACAAAAGAAAATGAATAGGTATTAACTATTGAATCTTTCCCTGAATGGGGGGGAACTTTGATTGAAGAAGAAAAAGAGTATGCTAAGATAGGAAACATCCCTTCCACAACAGCTGCAAATCTAGAGATTCCTGCACCACGAAAGAAAAGAAGAATATCAAAAGAGGAGGTACAGGCACTACTGCTGATAAGAAGAAAAAGAACCAGGTCAGTTATAGCAGCTGAAACAACACAAGAAATATGGGAAAACCTATAAGCACATATTGAATTCCCTATTTTGAGACCCAAAGAAAATGATTCCCCACAGGAACTGGTTGCAGAAAAACCTCAAATCGAGGGACTTTTGCATGAAAATAATCTACTGAAGGAACAAGTACAGACGCTTGGAAGAGAACTAGAAAACTGGAATGAGGCATGCAGGAAGTAGGTAGAAAGGAAGTTGCACACACTGGTTGAATTTGCAGACCTATTAGAAGGGTGACCTCCTGCTAAGGATGGTGAGGAGGAAGATAGAGTGGTATGCCCTGTGTGTGGGGAAATATTTAACCAATTAGGATACAAAGTCATAGTTCATGCCTTTCTGATGCAACAAACTGTATCAGTAGATGTGGATGAACAAGGACAAAAAGCACCTAAGGTGGAAGTGAGGGATGCAGAATAAATGGAAATATAAATGATACCTGATACATAAAAGCGAGGAAATGAACAACTACAGTCACAACTAGCAAAAGAAACAGAAGTGCTCCTGGGACAATCTGATTGGAAGGACACTGAAGCTCCCCAAGAGCAACCCTGGAAAATGGAAGCAATACATAGATTGGGTGTTGATACACAAGAAGCAGCATCCTGAAACATTCTTGTTGAAGTTTCCACCCAAATTGGGGCAGATGAACCAGAGACTAAAAATATTCCCGATTTTAATGAAGAAGTCTATGCTGTGACTCTTGAACCATCTTGGAGCATAGAATTAATAGAGATGGAATCTAAGTAGTGGGATAATGATGAAGTTGACAAGGATTTTGTAACATAAGAACCAACATCCCCAGAAATTTCTACTGAGATTCTCATGCAGGAAGAATAAATCAATCCCGATGTGGACATAATTCCTGATCTGGATCTAGGAAAGGATGAACAAATACAATCATAGTCCTTGGGGGACACTGAAATTCTTGAATAAAAGCTTCATATTGTAGAAGAAATGGAAGTAACTCAAGAAAAACCCCAGCATCATGAAGAAATATAAAGGCAGGGCTCTGATACAAAAGAACCCATAGCCTTTCATCTCACTATCAAAGCTGCAGCTGATAATGAGGCAGATGTGGACATTGAAATTTAGGAAGAGGTTGTCACACAAAAGACAACACCTTCATAATTGGCAGTTGAGGTTGTTGTAGGAGAAATATAAGGAGAGGATGCTGTTACATAAGAACCAACATCCCTAGAATTTGTTTCAGAGGCATCTATACCATTGGAAGTTACTGGAGGAGAATTCCAAGAGGAGGGTGTTGTTACATAAGAACCAACATCCCTAGATGTTGTTTCAGAGGAACCTATACAATTTTAGTTTGATGTAGGAGAACTCCAAAGAGCGGATGTTGTTACACAAGAACCAACATCCCCAGATGTTATTGCAAGAGTACCCATAGAGGCAATGCAGAATGTTCAGGGTGAAGCATCAGGTTGCAAGGTATGGAATCAAATTTCGGAAAATTTTGTCAATTTGTATTTTGATAATGAAGATCATGATGAATATGAATGGATTTAGAGTCTGACCCAAGAAATATCACTCCTAATAATAGAAGTGAGGAAGTGGAAGAGTTATGTGGAGAGGTATCAAGAAGTAATGGTTCCCCTTGCTGAACATAGGAAGACCATCAGTGAGTTGAAGGAAAGATGGGCAGAAGAGCTATTGTTCTAGAAATTTCCTTAGGAAGAGATACAGAAATAACTAAAGGATCTGAAAAAGTTCAAATCCATGCAGGTGGAAAAATACCAGCTGTACACTCTCTCCCAGGAACTGTTAGGTACCAGATTGCCATCTTCCTCTTACCCTGTGTTTTTATTTGAACAGTTCATTTCATTTAAACTGAAGGCTCTAAAAGAAGGGAGACCTTATGAAATAGCAACCTCAGCTAAATTTCTGGAAACATTTCTGGAAAGTGATTTTGTTGGGCAAAAATTGCTTTGTGAGATTTATTTACATGAGCTGGCTTATCCCTTGGACAACCATTCAAATCCTACCCCTTTCTTATGTGATGTTCAATTGAGGGCTTTTGCCTCCTTTGTTAGAAATCATGTTCAATGCAAAATATCCTTCCAAACTTTTTCTCATAATGAGTCCCACTCTAAAATTTTTGTTCGAAGTGAACCTCAAACCCCTCGTTTTCTCCTTACTCATCAGCAGCGTAGGCTCACATGTCCCATCAAAACTCAAAAGATGATGGAACTTCAAGAAAAGGTTATCTCTACCTGGGTCATCCATATTTCCAAGCATCAACAATTGGCTTTGGAAGGTAGCCAACATTGATGGTAGGATGCTTCTTCAGCCTTAAGGATTAGAGATCCCTACTATTACAGGAATTTTAAACATGCACTTTCCAGGGTTGAGGGATATGTGGGATGCATTAAAGAATGTGGAGTTAATTAGTTGGGGCTCAAATTCAACTTCCCTCTCATCTGGTGGCCAACAAAACCATACAGGGAATAATTCCCATTGACAAAGTCAGAAGAGAAGAAGTGTTGGAGATATTGGGTTGTCTATAATGGATTTTTGGAAAAATAGGGATCACCTAAATTCCCACATAAATTTTTCTCTCTCCATTAATGAAGCATAATGCCAGATTCAAATTAAGACTAATGGAGGTTGTTGCATAGGGACATGCAACAGGACAGTTGGGGGGAGATATTGGGCCCATAAATGACCCCTTTTTGACCACATTTACCTACCCCTTTTTTCCTTATCTTACTCCATTATACACATCAAATAGATGATTTCCTTCACTTGATCCCTAGATCCATATAGGTATGGTTAATTATTGTCTTATCCTATTAATACTTATGATTGTTGTAATCAGGGCTCTATATCTTGGATTATGCTAACATATGGTGGTTTTATAAAGATAATTCGAGATGTAAAGAATACAGGTGTAGCAGGCTAAACGAGTCAAGAGAGAGACGAACATTTCTTGTTGAGTTCATCTCCACATATTCCATCTCTGTACAAAGGATGTAGTCAAAGGTTACTATTCCATGTAAGCTATACAAGGGTGGCTGCAACAGGCTTAGCTGCAACAGACTCAGATGCAACAACATGCCATTGCTAGAGGGTGGCTGCAAGTGATGGAGCATCTTCTAGATTGATCCTGTTATATCATCGATGGCTCGAGTAATAGCCTTCCTATATTTTATGCTTCTATCTTTCCCACAGCTGTAACAACGTATTGTAAATGGGGCAGCCTAAAGATCAGGGATCTTCATGGCTGCCCAATATCAGTGGGTAGAAGTTACAATTATGAATGTATAAATATTGGAAACTATTTCAATCCAAGGGTTGGAATTTAATTGATCTTATTGTATAAGCTGTAATAGAGACTGTATCTTTATTTCATCATTTAATACAAGGAGCATGATTCTTCTAGTCTCGGCATTTAACTTGTGTTAATTTCTGAAATCTCTGTTCGAAGGATGGGCCCACCTTCCTACAGATATTGCTGAGTTAATTGAGTATTTATTTCTCTATCATGTGGTGTGGATGTTACAGGAGATTCATTCTTTTATAACAGCTGCAACAGTAATGATTTATTGTGTGTTCCTTTAATCGATCGGTAATTGCATTCCCTATGAGCTGTAACAGAGTGGTATGACAGTTGACTGTGTAGACTAATTTTCTTTATGCAATTGTGTGATAGCTATAACAACCAAGCTCATCCCTAGTCTCTTTCAATTGATGTCTTTCTTTAGTTTGCTAATTAAGTCCATTTGTAGTTATAATTGTTGAAGTTCAATTTCTACATTTCTGAATTCTAGATCAAGTTGGATTGAGATAGTTATAATGGATCTTCAGATGGATTGGTAATTTAGGATTCAAATTTTTGCAAAAGTAAATATGGATTTCTATTTCCTGAATCTCTTATTTCTAGATTAAGGAATGTAATAAGGTATTTCTAGTTTTGCATTATTAAGAAGGTAAAGTAGATTAAGTTAATAATGGGAAGAGTTGGGATGAACTTGAAGGTAAGATAATTCATTCACAATATCAGCTACTTAGTGTTTAAGCATATACAATGAACATTATCTTTGAAATAACAGAATTCCCTGGGTTGACAATTTATATTGAACACTCTGTATGTTGGCTTTAATTAACTTGCATATAGGGTGCCCAACAAAACCAAGACGTGTGAACATTGGGAACACCACTTACATTCCTTCACATGTCCCATCATCTTCAAAACCCATTCCTTCAAATTATTTTTTAATGACCCATCCTACCACTAACTCACGTGGGCCTTCGTGACAGAATATTGCTACTATCCATGTTCGTTCTGTGACTGCTAACACGGTAGTATCACAAAGCCGAGTGCCTCCTATTGTGTCCACAGGTCATGTACCTATTTTTGGATCGTCTCATGTTCCAACTCATGGAGCTCCCCATATAACTAACTATGGACCATCTCATGGAACATCCCATTGAACACCTTATGGAGCTTCCCATTGACATTCTTATGGACCGCATTATGACAAAACTATCAACCATATGGGTACAGGTATCAACAACCTGCTTACTCTTCTAATTATGGATTTGTAGCTCCTCATAATAAAGGTAGTCCACATCACAATGATTCCATGCATCCCTTCATGGGTCAAATGTGAGGATGGTATTATGGCCAAGGCTATGGTATTTATAGCAATCAACCTTACATGAATCAACACTACCAGGGAGAGTGGCATCGACCGAATAAACCTAGGCTCCCTTTCCTTGCGACATTGAACTTACATGACTTGTTGATATTGATGAATGATCCTGTGTCTCATAATCTGGCATGGCCAACAGTCCCTACCAAGCTTCCTTTAGACATTCCCAAGTTCGAAGGTAAGGCTGGTGAAGATCCTAGTCATCATGTCACCACTTTCCACCTTTCCACCTTTGGTGCTCTTCCAATTCCTTACATGATGATTCCATCTGTTTGAGGCTATTTCAATGCACCCTCATGGGTCCTACGATGAAATGGTATATAGAGTTACCATGGGGGG
>LPNX010844428.1:173899-199859 GCA_001517045.1 Pseudotsuga menziesii
CTAAATGGAGATCTCACTGAATATATATATATATATATATATATATATATATATGCAGCATCCTCAAGGTTTTTCTACTAACCATTCTCTTGTGTGCAGGTTGAGAAAGTCATTGTATGGGCTAAAGCAAGCCCCCACGGCTTGGTATGCCAAGATCGATAGCTTCTTGCTATCACTGAATTTTGTTCGTTGCAAATCAGATCCAAATATCTATTTGAAGTTAGTTAATGGTTCATTAATTATCATTGTGTTATATTTTGATGGCCTCCTCATTACAGGAAGCTCACAGGATGAGATTGCTTCCTTAAAAGGAGCTATGAACCAAGCCTTCTCCATGACAGATTTGGGGCTCTTAAGTCAATTTTTGGGGCTTGAGATTGCTCAAAACAAAGCTGGAATTAAGGTGCACCAGTACAAATATGCCTTGGACTTGCTGAACAAATTCAGAATGAAGGATTGCAAAGCAAGCAAAACTCCTTTCCTTTCAGGAGTGAAGCTGGAAGAAGCTGATTCTTCACCGATGGTAAACAATACACTGTATAGGCAATTGATTGGATGTTTGTTGTATCTGACACATACTAGAGATGATATTTGTTATCCAATAAGTGTGGCTTCTAGATTCATGGATCAGCCTCAAGAGATCCATTGGAAAGCAGCCAAAAGGATCCTTAACTTTATTCAGGGAACAAGGACACATGGGATCTTCTATAAAGCAAAATCTGATCTTGATTTGATTGGATTTACTGACAGTGATTGGGCAGGTGATAGCACAGACAGAAATTCCACTTTAGGATATGTGTTCATGCTTTTAGAAGGGCCAATTATCTGTTCAAGCAAGAAACAGAGTGCCATTGCACTCTCATCTACAGAAGCAGAGTACAGAGGAGTTGTTAATGCAGCAACTCAATGTTTATGGTTGCAGGGTTTACTTGGAGAGTGTGGCTTTGAACCAGAGTACTCAAATACCATCTACTATGATAACCAAAGTACCATTCGAATCTGCAAGGATCCAGTTCAGAAGCAGAGAACCAGACACATTGAGATCCATATGCACTACATCAGAGAACTTGTGCATGATGGCACCATTCACCTACTCTTCTGCTCATCTTCAGAACAAGTAGCTGATATTTTCACCAAAGCATTTTGTGAGAATACCTTCAGCGATCTCAAATCACTGCTAGGGATTGCTGATCATGCTGTGCAAGCATGAGTGAAGACAAGATTCTACAATTTTGTTTTACAGTCCATGTTTAAGGGAGGATTTTCCCAAGTTGGTTTTGCCTCTTTCCTTGTTTAAATGGACATGCAGTATGTAAAGGGTGACTAAGCCTTGTTGCTAGGCCCTATAATTTTCTTATATATTACTCATAAGTTAGGCTTAAGGGGGGGTGTTAGAATAATCAACCCATAGTTTACCCACTTAGACATTAATTCCATTATTTTTGTCTTATTTGCCTAGTTCATGTGTCCCACCTTATGCAAGTTGTCATTTGCCTATCTATAATGGTCAAACTTTCCTTATTTGACTCATGTAGTGCATGGGAGAGCTAAAGGAATCAATTCTACTTTATTCCTAGCCTCCTAGGCGCCCTTCTGCTTTTTCTGCTTTATTGCCTGCTTTTTCAGTGTTTTAAGGTAAAAGGAAAAGCTAGACTAGGTGAGGTTGACTAGTTTTTTGTCCTACACATCCTCCTATATTTTCTCCATGAAAAATCATGAATGATCTTCCATTACACCACTCTTTATCTTTCCTAAGCCTTTTTTCCAATTCGTGAGCTCCATGACAGATTTGGGATCAACTTTTTACACCTATGGGGGATTTGCTTATTTTTAGTAAGCCTGCTTTATGCTAGATTCGAATTGATCCTCATGAATTCAAATCCCCAATGTATGTTATTTATTCAGCAACCTATGTTATTACATGGTTGGCTATTGTACACTAATTTAATACAGTTTAGTGTTAAGCTCCAATTTTCAGTCTCTTTGTGAGTGATTTTGCATGATCAATTGTTAATTGTTGTGAGTAAAATTAATCTATCACTTGGTTCAATTTCCACATATAAGGCTCAATGGATAGGAATAATTGAGATATTTGTGGATGATGTGGCCTCTAAGATCCTAGGATGAGGGATTTCAAGCTCAATTGACCCGCAATGATAGGGATAAGGGAGGACACGAGGCTCATGATCTAGAAGCCTAAAAAATATTCTCTTTTTCCCATTTTACCTAGGGTACCACATTTATCCTCTTATGATGGAGCGGTTCAGGTAAGAACTACTTATGGACCAAGGGCAATGGGTGGTGGCACCGCTTATGGAAAACATCAGAAAGGCGGTGCGAGCAAGGAACCACTCATGGCTAGCAAGGAAAGCATGGTGCTGGGAATTTTCATGAAAGATTAACAAACAACATGGGTTTCCACTCCAAGTGCTTGGATTCAGGGAAAGTAGGTATGTCAAAGGTCTTATCACATGATGATGATAGGATTTTGGTATAACAGGATGCCCCCAAAAGCATGAGTCTTAGAGGGATATGATGAACAAGAGCTTTGAGAGAACAAGTCGTTGCTACGAGGTGAAAATGTCAGCTCGATCGGAGCATGTCGTCAAGTAGGAATCTGTAGTACATCAATATTTTTGACTCATAGATGCAAGTAACCAACTCATGACTGCAAACCAATACAAAGAAGATCCATGGGAGGAATAAACAAGAATGGCTACTAGAATACAGCGTAGATCCATGTGATAGAGGACTCAAACTTGGACATAGCTACCAGACATACAATGTAGATCTATGTCATCTAGACACAAATTTGAGCATAACCACGACCATACAAATGTGGATACATGCTTGATATACAAAAATCCATCGCAACCTGGGGAAAGCAATGAGTGCTTTAAACAAATACCCAAGGTCTTCATTTTGTCTTCCATAAAGTACGTTTCTATCCATGTGATTACAATGATCTGAAGTTGAACATGGTAGAAACCACTTGATTACCAACCAATGATGTGAACCGTTAAGAAGTGCGAGGGAGATCACCATTAATGTCAATGATCCCCAAGGTACTATAGTACAATCTAATGAGTGTGAATAGATGTTCTGATGTCAAACACCCAATCGATTCTATCGATCAAAGGTCAATGATGTGAACCTATGTTGAGAGCGAGAGAATCTGTCATTAAGGCATACATATCTCAAGGTACTAAATATTGTTTCTAAGACTATTTCCCAGATCATGAGCTGATGTTGATGGGGATAGTGTCATTGAAGGAGGGCCATGATGAGTCCCACATCGATGACATGAAACATAGAACATAGTTCTGGAATGATGTGAATGTAGTAACCATAAGACTGACTCAAAAATATTGACACAAAGACTATGTGGACTGCAGAGGTAAAAATTATTCATATCCCCTTTAAACATTAGGTGACACGACAAAAGACTTGGTAGCATGACTGGATGGGACAAACACACAATGCGACAGTGGACAATGCATTCTTTTGAAAAACTCAAATGAGTGGCACGACTCATGAAATTGGATCGTCACGGAGATCAGTTGAATACCCAATTGACTAACATGATGTGCAGACAAGTTCCATGTTAAAAGGTAATGACAAACTACTACCATTTATTTGAAAAATGCTTCCCTTCCCATTTCCCCCATCATGATCAATGAGTGCCTCTTTTCGGTTTTATGAGTTCAAAGAGGGTAACGAACACTCCATATAGCTTGTCAGAATACAAGTCCAGACTCATATGTTTTACGAACCTGAGAGAGGAGGGGTTCGTTCCCAAAAACAGGTCTCTCAATGTGTAATTTAAAGTGTCCAATGAAAGAAAACTCAGTATCGTTCATGTTTAGAGAGTCTGAACAATTACAGAAGAAGACTCCAAAGGGGTCCTTTTTTGTATGATTTAGTCTCTAAATCCTGAAAAAGTGTTAAATCATACCTTAGAGAATGCTTCCAGTCATGATTGGATGGAGTGTTCCTTTTTCGTAAATAGTCCTATCCAAACCGAAAAAGAGATAACCTACTGTCAAACGAACAACTCTTCAAATACTTTTACGAGCATGAATAAGACAAGATCGCTTGACAATATTTTCATATTTAGGGAGCCCGAACAAAGTTTAAAGAGGACTCCATGAGGTTTCTTTACACAATGTCACTTTTTACGAGCCTGGAAAGAATCAGTAATGGACTCGACAATCTTTTTGTGTTTAAGGAGCTTGAAAAGGAGGTGAAAAGAAGACTTCATGACACTTCTTTACACAATGTTGATTTTTTATGAACCTGGAAAGAATATGAAACAGACTCGGACCTTTGATACTAGGTTTAAGGAGCGTGACCAAAGTGTCGTAAAAAATGCTCATCGACCTTTTCCATTTTATGGAAGTGAGAAAAAGTCATAAACAAACTCCCAAATCTTCTTACAGAGTTCTTTTATCCTGCAATCGACTTAGAAACAAGTGTTAAATGCATTCATAACTAGCATTAAGGTATTACGACTGATAAATTTAGAGTAAAAGGTAATTTTACATCAAAACTATAGTATATTAGACCCAAAAATGCCTATATAAGTCATGTAAATAGTAAAAAATCAAATCATTTTACTATTTACTCACGTTGGAGAGCATTTGGAGCACTTTCCTAGCTAGATCTTCAACAGGTTATACTGGGAGTTCCCACCGTCAGATTTGAGCACCATCAGTTGTAGGTAACAGCTAAAACCTAAATCTTTCTTTTCATGGTATTTATTTTGAGTTTTGATGGGGTTTTGGGCCTGAATGGTGAACCCTAAAACCATAAAAATGGGCACCATGCATACCCCTTATGGGATACGCAATACCTCCCAAGAACCACGTCTATAACATAGCTAACAGGCGGTGCCACCTCCTATCTCCAATGGTGCACAGGCGGTGCCGTCCGTGGAGATTTCAAACTAATAGAACAAGCAATATAATCCATTCTTTTGATTTTAAATTATTAGAGATGATTCTAATGCATGCTATGATTTCTTTTTGGGAAGGTTTTTGTTGCTCAAACATGGTGATATGGAAAGAAATACAACATGACAATGATGATGGTTTCACTGAGAGAAACATGGGTTGTATAGCTACATTACAGGACTGTGGGCTCCTAAAGTTCTTCCGGACCCCAAGCATGGTGTCACACGAGTGGGTATTAGAGCACATACTGCAGATGTGGAATCGAAAGCAGCAATACTTCAAGGTTGGGACCCATATCCTGACAGTGGAGGTAGAGGATATCTACTTCCTAACTGGTCTATTGAGATGGGGTGCCCCCATCTCACTGATAGGCTCCCGTGGAGGGGATATTACCACTTGAGAGCTGATAGATCGTCACTGTGCTCTAGGGACGAGAACATTGGGGAAGAAAATCCCAATTAGAGCAGTGACGGATGGGCCCCTATAGACTGTCCTATTTACTATGCAGAGGGTGGCAGGGAGTCGCAGTGTGCACCAGGCTTCTAGGGCACACATGTTATATGCCATAGAGGCCATGGCACCTGCAATATTCAACTGGGTAGAAGCCATGCTTTTGATATTCAAAGACCAGTTGATTAAGTGTTGGTAGGGAGAGCTAAAGTAGTTTGGATTTGGCTCCATTTTATCCTGCTTCTTCTTCAAGCGGGTTCCACAAATGAGACCTCATATGGTCTTAAGAATTCTAAGAGCACGAGACCCCCGTATGCTGAGGTGGGTCTAGATCATGGCTCGTACAGTAGCAAGTAGAGGGAAGGTGAATTTCGGTGACCCATTCTTCAGATGGCTCCAAGATCAGATCCTCATGGTTGGAGACTATGCTTATGTAGGTACGGACTTCACCGGAGATCCTGACCTACCACTCCCACCTAGCCTATAGTGGGGAGACTTTGGTAAGAAGCAAGAAACACCAAAATGGATGAAATGTTTTTATGTTTTTAAATGTTTTATATTTTTTATGTTCAGTGACGAGACCTGTATATTCTCATGCAGATGTTGGAGCAGCGCGACCTAGAGGAGAATCTCCACTGGATAGGTGAGGTGGAGCCCGCTTTGTACCACTGGGTGATGATATCACCGGGGAGTTAGAGGAAAACCTGGAGAGGTTGACCGTGGATATCCTAGATGCTTCCATTGATGATGTCCCGATGAGGCATCAAAGACCTATAGTGGAAGTACTGAGTTGATTTAGTAGGCTGCTGCATAGAGTAGCTCGAGTAGTGATATGCTACCAGGAGCATCACTAGTGTATGGGATATGTACTAAAAGTTGACAGCTTCAGGATTTTGTATGGTAGTTTTTCCTGAAATCCTATGTGCTTCAGATGAGGTCTCAGGACCTTTTTTTGTAAACTTTTTTGTATATATATACATACTTTTACTTGGTGTCTATGTGTATCAAATGGTAAATGTATTTTATATGAGTTTTATGTGTCTTCAAATGTTTATTTACAATGGACCATGTTTGATTTCAATGTCATGAATGGGAAATATGCCAATCTCGGATGTAATTAGCTAATGAGTCAGCAACTACATTATTTTCCCTAGGGATATGCCTATAGGTGATGGTTTCAAATGATCTTTCCAGCAAACATACTCTCCGAAAGAGGTGGAGAAGAACAAGGTTTCTAATGGTGTATATATTGTTTAGATGGAAAACCATGAGTTGCAAGTCCATCAAGACTACCAGATTTCAAACATCCTGGGAGGCAGCTTCAGTCAGGAGATCGATGACTACTTCATATGCAGTGATGTTATCTTCATCCAGGGAATAGAGGACCCAAGCAGCTAAGGTGAGATTCAAGGTGTAGCAGCAAGCACCATCAGGGAATCCCTAGAAAGCCATATGCATGACCAAAACATGGTATAAACAGATGCAAACACTAAACTCAAAACCATCTTAAAAATACTAAAAGCACACTGAAAGCCAAGAAATATACATATATACAAGATACTATCCAAGAAATACCTAGGCATAGTACCTTTTTCAGGTACAACCCATTGTGAGGTTTCCCAAAAGGGATTCCATTATAATCAACAAGCTCATAAGCTCCTTTCTCTAACACCTTAGAAATGACAAAAGGTCCATACCACATGGACTCGAACTTACCCTTCCCTAGTTTATCGTATCTCTAATCATAATTCAAGACTAGGTCACCCTCATTAAAGACACTAGGTTGGATGGAATTATCATACTGTGCCTTGACGTATTTATTATGTGCCTCATTAGCCAAGGAAGCATCTCTCTGAGTCTCATCAAGGTTATTCAAGTACAAAAATCTTTCTTCATCTGTGGAAGTGTCTGGGAGAAGTTCAACGGTAAGTTGCAAAGATGGAATCTGACATTGAATCGGTAAGATGGCTTCAAGTCCATAGACAAGATGGAATGGCATGAAACCAGTGGCTATTTTCACCGAAGTCTGATAAGCCCAAAGAGAAAAGAAAAGAACGTGGTGCCAGTTGGATTTATGATCTCCAACCATCTGATGAAGCATAGTTTTCAAAACTTTGTTAATGGCCTCTACCTGACCATTAGCTTGTGGATAATATGGCGTAGAGTTTTCATGGAGAAAACCTAGCTTGGCACTCAGTTCCTCCATCATTTGGTTACGAAAATGGGATCCATGATTAGTAACGATGGAATACAGGACTCCAAATCTAGCTATGATATGATTGAACAGGAAGAGAGGGGCAATCCTACCATCTTCTGCATATGTAGGCATGGCCTCAGCCCATTTTGTGAAATAGTCAACTTCTATGATGATGTAACCATGCCCCCTGGCTGAGGTAGGATTACAATGTAGGAATTCAATCCCCCATTTGGTGAATGGTCCAATGGAAATGACGGGGTGTAGCGGAGCAGGATGGGTGCACTTTTTAGGATAAAAGTGTTGACAAGGTGGGAATTTCTTAATAGGCTCATGACAGTCTTTGAAGACATAAGGATAGAAATATCTAGCTTTAAGGATTTTCTGGTATGTAGCCATCCCAGATAAATGACCGCCACATTCTTTAGAGTGGCAATCATTCAACAAATGTTCAGCCTCTTCATGGGTGAGGCATCGCTGGAGAATAGAATCAATCCCACGTCTATACAAGGTATCATTTAGGATGAGGTAGTATTTCTCGTGGTGACAGATACGGTGGCGATCATCATGGGATAAATGCAGCTAAAATCATTGTGTTTGGAGATAAATAAGCAAATCTCCATACCAAGGGTCAGTAGTGCTAATCAGGAATAGGAATTCATCTGGAAATGAATCACTGGGCTCAGATTTCATTGAAGCACAGGGAAGATCACACATGAGCTCGACAAATACCAAGGATTTCTTTAATGTGGCTTTTGAAAATTCCAGATCAAACTCCTGTAGTATGACTATGCATCGAGAGTACTTGCCCATGAGCACCTGATGAGTTAGGATGTAATACATAGGGTTCTGGTTTGCCGATACAGTGGTAGTGTGGAGCAGAATGTAGTGACAAAAATTTTGTACAGTAATGACCGTGTCCAATGCTAACTTTTCCACATGTGAATAGCGAGTTTTGGAATCCATAAGATTCTTACTGGCATAATAAATCACGTGCTCCTGACTGTGGACATTTTCCTGCACTAAAACCATAACGATGGTAGTAGCGGAGGAAACAATATACAAGAGAAATTCCTTTGAATAATATGAGGGGTGTATCATAGGTGAATGAGTCAGAGCATGCTTAAGATTATCAAAGGCACGTTGGGCCTGATCATCCCAGAAGAACGGGGTGTTCTTCTTAAGGAGACACATATAACCGTGCGTTTTCTCTACGAAGTTGCACACGAAACGATGGATAAATTTTTCCTTCCCTTGCAAACTTTGGAGTTCAAGGAAATTAGTTGGGGCTGGTAGAGCTAAAATGGTGGAAATTTTCAAAGGATCAATCTGGATGCCATCTTTGGATACCACAAAACCTAGCAGACATCTCGTCTCAATGCAAAAAACACATTTATGCGGATTGAGCCATATATTATAATGACGACATCTCAGGAATATCTCTCTAAGATGAATAGGGTGGTCCTCCCGTCGCTGTGAATGAGCAGGGAGTTCATTAAGGTATGGTTCAAAAATATGTTTAATATTAGGAAACACATAGGACATTGTGCGCTCGAACATGGCTCCAACATTTTTCAAGCCAAAAGGTAACTTATTATATGCAAAGGTTTCCCATGGGAAAATGAATGCCATCTTATGCTGGTTGAAGGGTAATATCTCAATCTGATTATAGCCAGAGAAGCCATCCATAAATGAAAAGATGACACTTCCAGCATACTTATTGATAATCTGATAGATATGTGGAGTAGGAAAGTTGTCCTTGGGACAATATTTATTCAAATCCCGAAAGTCGATACAAACTCTAATGGTTCCCTATTTTTTATTGACAGGGACAATGTTCGATACCCATTTTGTTAGGGGTACATGATAAATAAACCCAACTTTGAGATTTTTCTCAATTTCATCTTTAATAGTTGCGAATTTCCAAGGATGGACTTGCCTTAGTTTTTGCCTAACAGGTTTAGACATGGGATAGGTTTTAATCTCATGGACCATAATGGATGGGTCAATCCCCGACATCTCTTCATAGGACTAGGAAAAAATATCACGGAATTCTTTGAAAAGTGCTTTGTATGCTTCAGATTCATTTGCCGAGTAGTTCTTCCCAACATGAACATGCTCGATAGTATCAGGCTTGGCTAATATGTCAATCAGACTCATCTGAGTAATGTTGCAAAGGTTTCCTTCAGATTCTGTATCTTGCAACAATATGGGACTTTGGGGTATGCTGACAATATCTGTAGGAAACAAGGATACATAATCATGGCTAACCGAACTGGTGTTGGGGAGGAACATGGATCTATGATGGTGATCCTCCCAAATGGACTCATCCGTATTCATGATCTCCATAATGGACTCATCGAAAGGAAAAGTCTCAAAGAGATAATCTAGAATAGGAAGAGAAGGTTCTAACCAGTACGGTAAATGGTAAGGATCCGAAGCCACTAGATGGAGATCATCATTGTGATCATTGGAAAAGGTTTGAATGGTGTCATACATTTCTTCGTGTGGACTCAACGAGGTGGACTCAAAAACTTGTTTATCCTTAGGCTCATAATCAAATGAGGCGATCATATGGACTGTTGCAGTATCTGTGCTAGGAGGAGTGGATGGAAAAATCCCCATAAGGGATGAGTCCTTCAACATGCCTACCCCAATCGACTGGCAAGGAGGAGGGGACTAGCTTAACATGGGGATGTTATAAGTCATGGAGGTAGTAACATCTGGTGTACAGAAATCAAGCTGGTCAATGGTAACAATTCTCCCTAGATGTAGAAATTGGACTGTTCAGAATATTGTTGAGGTGACAGCAGTCATGTCATAGAACCAGTTTCTTCCTAGAAGGAGGTTGTAATCTAAGGGGGTATCTACCACTTCTACTTGAATGGAAATGGTTTTTCCCCCCAGCTCGATCGACAGGGCTGATTTGAGACCGTGGGGTTGGAAACCCCATCCATAAAAGGCCTTAAGGGTCATAGGTGATGTTACAAGCTTGGGAGAGTCGAGGGCCTTCCAACAAGATAGAGACAAAATCGAGGTCGAAACTCCTTCATCTAGTACCATTCGAAAAACTTTCTTTCCCACTACTTTCGTAATTAACTGAAAAGCAAGTTTATGAGGTAACTTAGACTTACAGTTCTCAACATTGAAATGAATGAAGCTAGTATTATCTGGGTCTAAATCTCCTACTGCTGTTAATGAGTTTTTGCGCTATGTAGGCCAACTTTGGAGTACCTCTAAGGTAGACATTGCACAAGGTGCCTGAGAGAGATCTTCAACTACATTATAAAATTGAGCAGCTCAGGCATTGGGATTAAAGAAAACCTTCTGAAGAGTACTCTTGGGTGGATGAAAAATCATGTCGAGAGTAGGATTCTTGATATATACGGGGACAGTAGATGAGGATTCAGGAGAACTAATAGAGGGAGCTTTCCCTGAAGAAGAATGATATTTTTTTTTATTTGTCGGTTTGTCATAATTCTAACTTTGAGTTTGTATATTAATGGTATTCGAGGAAATCATATGAATTTCCTCTGACAAACTAGAGTTACCCTGATTACACATATGGTCTATAAGTTGTTGCTAAGAGGGAAAAGGGTCCATGAGTACTATGGGTGCAAGATTTGTTTTCAG
This sequence comes from Pseudotsuga menziesii, assembly GCA_001517045.1. NCBI lineage: Eukaryota > Viridiplantae > Streptophyta > Pinopsida > Pinales > Pinaceae > Pseudotsuga > Pseudotsuga menziesii. The sequence goes on from LPNX010844428.1 coordinate 185,129, forward strand.
AAATTGGGAGATTTCATCCTGACGAGGACACTCTTTTGAGAAATGGTCACCTCTACATAGCAGATAGGGATATTTTTCCTTTCTTTTCCCTTTATCATTATCACTGTTGGTTGGTCTTGGATTATCCTGTTGGTTTTTGGGTTTTTTATTTCTATTTTTACCCTTATTTTTATTGCCTGAGGTTTGAGTAGTTTGAATAGAATTGACCTTGGCAGAAACCTTAGGAGTCAGAGGAGTAGGGGTGGTAGTTTTGGGTTTCTTGGAAGGTTTTGCTGCTGGCAGGGACTATATTGAACCAATAATCCCATCAACAGGTACTTCTATTGGTGGCTTGGCAGGATCAGTGCTGGGGTGAGGAGCTTGAGGAATCAGGTCATAAAGAGTTCCAGACTGGGAATAAACCAAGTCTAGGTATTGATCCTGACTAGAAGCCTACTCTTTAGTAATGGCACTGCCCATAGCCACATCTTGGGCAATAAGAGGCAACAAATATTTGGTAAACCAATCAGCTAATAACTTATTTGAAATAAGGGCCTTAATAAGCCTTCTCTGCCTTCTCCACTCATGGATATGATCGGATATGTGGGTGGAGGTGTTCTGTCACAGAGAATTTAAGAGATTAGTACCCATTTCATAATTAATAGAGAGCTAAAAGTGTTTAATAAACATGGTTTCCAACGATCCAAAATCCACAAACGAATGTTGTGGAAGTTCAATGTACCACTTCGCGGCTGTACCGGTCAAAGTTTGCCGAAAAATTCGTAACCGAACTGAATCATCCATGAGGGAGTTTAAACAACACCACAAGTGGAATGTCATAACATGGTTCTTCAAGTCATCTCCCTGATTCCCATTGAATTTCAGGATGTTCGATGGTAACTTTACTGGAATAGGAGGCCACAAGGGATTGTGTCGAATGGGGTCATTAATCAACTTGGACAAATTTGGTAAGTCAAAAGTTGCTAGGAAAGGTAACTGACGGTTGGGTTTTACATATTGGTAATATTAATATGGCATATAAATACTAGTAGGACCATAAGTGGACCAAAAGACAGGTTGTTGTGAAGAATAACTAATAGAAAATCCACCCGTAGGGGGTTGATTTATGGGATCAGGACCGCTAGGACTGCTAGGTCCTCCAGGGGGAGGACTGCGAGGGCCTTTGGGACCACCAGGACCACCAGGAGGCCGACCACCAGACCCTCCAAGGCCACTAGGAGGTAAACCTCTAGAGCCTTTGGAACCACTAGGCCCACAAGGGGGAGGACCTCCGTAAGGAGGTCCTTTGGCACCTCCTGTAGTATGTATAGGTATCCCCCCCATAGCTAGAATGTAATACTAGTTGGGTTTCCTCCATGGCATAAAATTATTACTAGTGTATGTAATTCCAGCATAAGGCATCCCTGTAGGATTGGGTGGATGATTAATGTTACCTATAGGTATTTGCTAACCATAACCTCCAGAAGATTGAATGGTTATAGGTTGTGTCCCCAAGGGATGACCTGAACTAGTTGTGGGATTAACTGCATTAGTATGGGTGGGAGGGACATAAACTGTACATGGTTCTATATTAGAGGTCTGCCCTTGACTAGGTACAATTTTGGTGTTAGATAATGTAGGTCATGTTGGGGGTTGCCCCCCTGCACTAGAAGGTACTGACGAAACAGGAATTGAAGGTTGGGCCCCAGGTGCAGAAGACCTGGGAGGATTTGGAATAGACATAACATGGGAGGTGATGGGGTTGGTAATTTGACCTGGGTTGTGTGGTGTTATTGCACAATCTATAATCGGTTCAATGGGTCTCATAGAACCGGCAAGTGAACGATATCCCACAAGGACAGATGTGGAACGTGATGGTGTTGGGCCTAATAGTTCATCTATTTGCTTGTCAATATTCTATGCACAGAGAATGGTAGTGCGGTATTGCCAACATTATTCTCCATCTTCAGAAGAGTTTAAACAGGTGCCAAATGAGGCAATGGCCTATCCTATAGAGGTATCCCAAAATGGAGCATTGGGACCATAATTCAGATGGGTAGTATCATCAACATGACCTTCAGTGAGAGAATGGAATGAGGTATTTCCCTGAGAAGGTTGTTGGACCAAGGGAGGTGAGTGTGAAGAATATGGTCCTCCACTTTCCGCAACCACATTATCTCCCACTTGGGAGGTGGTGGCATCTCCTTCGTCGATAGCTTCCATTGGATTTTCTCCTGAACTAGGAATAAAATTGGGTGGCAAGCCCCGTACTCTTCTGAACGGTCTTAACTCAGCCAGTTTGTATAGTTCCTATCTAACCTAGGGTCTAAAAAACTAGAAAACACACCAAAAATATTCCCTACACAAACTATAGGTCAAAACAAGCACACTTAAAATGATAGGAGGAGTTAAAATAGTCAGGTCTCTCACCAGGATTGTTAAGAAGGTGCCACTCGCAATATACCTTGAGGGTACATGCGTAGTAATCTCCCTGGATTCTATTTTCAGTGTATGGCTTCAAGTAATATGGCCAAAGTGCTTTTCTTAGATGGATAAGGTATCCTAGTGGGGTCTCTCAATATACTCAAGGTACGTGGGAGCTTGAACCGGTAGTAGTGCTATCTAATGCATAACCGTACACAAGGGGCTTTCTGATATACAATCAAGTACGTGAAGTACCTTTCTATACACCTCAAGGGTACGTCAAAGACCATTCGATATACTGATGGTATGTGGAAGAACCATGTGAGTCCCATGCTGTAATGTAGACAAATAATGACAACTCCTACGCTTAACAACACCCAAACACATCTCTAACCTATCACTCCAATTGCTACGTAAATTTTAACTTATAACTACCGTTAATTTTAAAGTGGACGGTTAGGTGAATGAATGGTGTTTTGACAAAAAAGTAAAACCATGCAATATTCTTATGCAAAATATTTCACTTTACCATTTAGTATGCCTACTTACGGGAGGTAAAGAGAGTATTTTCTTTTGTTTCAAAACCAAAAATATTTCCAAACAACAATCTTGAACACAAAATCAAATAGAAGCAACACTTTCCAAACTGATTTCTCTTTTCTGAAAGAAATGAGAAGGGGAAGAATCTCTTTTCCTAAAAGAAAAACAAGAAGCACACTACATGCAAATGCACTCTATTTTCAATTTTATTAAAACATAGTGAAATCTAACTTAAAACTACCATATTTTTTATTTGACAAGATAGTACTAAATGCATGAGAGATGAAATAATAGGAAGTGCCTCAAAGCTTGTAAATCCAATCAAAGATCCAATGTTCAACGCTCAATGATGATAACCTAATCTTAGTCAAAAAATTTCTTTTTGAAGGAAGAAAAATAAGTTTTCTATGCAAACAAGAAATGAAACTAAGATGCCAATCAAGTGTTCTTCTTTTAGTCTATATAACAGAAATGAAAAGAGATCTTACTAACACCCTAAGCTTTTCAAAAAATAAGAAATCCTTTCCCAATTACAACCAACAAGAACCAAAGTGAATGAACAATCAAAATTTTAACTTAGATTTTGAATTTCCCAATCAAACCAATCATTAACCATAAAATTCCAAACCACAAGCATCAGATTCTGACACAGAAGCCTAACAGTGCAGTGCTGAAAGCAAAATCAACTCAAATTTTTACAAAAAATTGAGAAAAATGAGGTCTTGGAATGATGCCTACTCGGCACCGTGCTTCTCAGGTATTGACAGAGTGGTTCCATCCCAGCACTGCTCCTCACCAACAAGACTTAGGTAGTGGCACCGCATGCTACTAACTATATTTAGGGGGTGGCACCGCTTCTCGCCCACAACATAAGCATGGTTCCCTGTAAAATTCCAAAACACATAGAGAACGACAGATCAAGTCAGAAAAAGACCAAAACAAGGTAAAAAATGATAGATTGAAAGTGATAAAGAGCGTAAAAGGTAAAAAATAATTAAGATCTAAACAGATCTGGAAGTTTCAAACCAAAATCCACTGAGTCAAATAGTAGATTTGACTGAAGAGAGTTGCAGAAGGATCCTGGATTCAGACAAACGTTGAAATACTGAGGAAGATCAGATCAACTGATACATATATTCATTCCCCAATGGAGTCACCATATTTGTTAGAAGGAATATTTCACCTTCTGTCGACAGAAGTTGTTCCTCTGGTCTAACTGGTTCATATCTAGAACAAATGAACGACAAAGGATGAAGACCCTCCCTAGATATCGTAGATATTTGGAATGCCTGCTTCGATAGTAAACTTGTGTACTTGTAATCAAATTAAACACCCAAACAAATCAAAGCTATCAAAACATAATCTATTAATCCATGCCAGTGACTAAGGAATCCAACAACATTTACATGTGAAATGAAACAACAACAGTAAAGTTGGACGAAAATCAGCTTTGCATTAAGATTAAAATGGAGAAGATTACAACCAATTAAGCCTTAGTGTTGACATGCATCTCCATGAAACCAAAAATTTCATCCCCATAAGCTCCAAATTTTCTCTCTATGCTCTCTAATGGATTGGGCCAAGTGGTCAATCCAACAACATAACAATACCTCAATGGTTCTCCCCCTCAACCATGGATATGAGCTTGTATTTATAAGGCTCAATGGATAGGAATGGTTGAGATATTTGTGGATAAGGTGGCCTCTAAGATCCTAGGATGAGGGATCTTGAGCTCAATTGACTCATAATGATAGGGATAAGGGAGGACACGAGTATCATGATCTATAAGCCTCGAGAATCTTCTCTTTTTCCCATTTTACTCATGGTACCGTGTTTCTCCTCTTATGACAGAGCGGTTCAGGTAAAAACCGCTTATGGACCAAGGGGAATAGGTGGTTGCACATCTTATGGCAAATAGTAGAAAGGCGGTGTGATCAAGGAACCACTCATGGTTAACAAGGAATGTGCGGTGCTGGGAATTTTCATGAAATATTAACAAACAACATGGGTTTCCACTCCAAGTGTTGGGATTCAGGGCAAGTAGGTATGTCAAAGGTCTTATCACATGATGATGACAGGATTTTGGTATAACAATGTGTCAAATGAACAAAGTTTGTGTGGATGATTTTGACCATTAAATCCGCATATGCACCCATAATATCATCACCTCTTCCCCTCCTTCAATGACAAGGAAATCCATCTGGCCGTCGTGGCCCTACATCTGTATATACATGATAGATTGTTACTATGTTTCATCACACCAAAAACATGTCTTTTTGAGTTCATATATCGAAAAAAAATAAAAATTTAATAATTCAAAAGTTAAAAGTGGGTTTGGGATTCTTTACCTATGTCTCCATAAGCTTCTCATGGTGGTAGGGGCATATATGGGTCTCTACGGAAGTCTATCCCTGCATAGGGGTAGTCATATATGGCGACAATCTGTCTTTATCACCATGGAAAGAACTCTATTGGGTATGGGTTAGCCACCTTGACACCTCCCAGTCTGCGCATGAAATTAGCTGAGCGTCGCTAGGCTGGATCCCAGACTCCATGTGTATCAATGTCTACTCTAGGGCTCAGCCTTGGCACCTGCTTAAAGAAAAATGTGCTCAGTATGCTGCCAAACCCAAAGTTCTGCACTCTACACATCTTGTAGTCACTGAGTTGTTGTTTCATGTTGCTCATTAGTGTAGTACTCTAGTTATATACTGTAGGTCACATGCACTCTACCGCATAAAACATCATTGGCCATGAGGCTTGGTGGAGTGGGGCCAAACCTGCAATCCTACCTATTATAGCGGATTTACCACTCCAGGCGAATCACACTTGGATGGCCTTCCCCTATCCCTCTGCAGACTCCTTAGACCCCTTGGACCATTTTTTGTCCTTTGATGTTTCCTAGACCATCCCTATAAACATGTGAAAATTGATATACGTGACTTTTAAACCCCTAATCGTGTATATATGTCAGTTTAACCCCTAAAACTGTGTACATCGGGATGTGTACAAAATCCAAATCCTTTTGGAGTTTTCCTTGACATGGATCCGACTCACTTGACTTCTAGCCTTCCATATGCCTTGAGATCACTCGGATTTGACCTTTCATTACCCCTTTGAAAATCTATATAAGGAACCCTTTGGATACATTGAAGGCATAAGAGAATTGTGGGAAAAGAAACTATAGTCCATTGTTGCTGGAACTTGTGCTTTAGTCTGCATCCCTTTGTCCCTTGGAGCACTTTGGTGTTCTTCCCAAGCTTTCCTTTTGCTTGTGAGATTGCTATCAAGAGATGGAGGATTGAGGTGGTGGAGGCCCAAGTGGGGGATTCAGTTTCTCCGATTCATAGATGTGCCGACAGAGGTTGTATCCATTGTAATATTTGATTTTATATTAATAGAAATATCTTTTCCTGTCCAATAATGTATGTTTCAATGAATATTTTATCCATGGATGATTTCAAATGCTTATACATTGTTGAGTATATATTCTAGAATAGATCTAACACCAATATATATAGTATGATTGTTTTGTTTACTTGTTGTTGAGGAAGTGATTCATCAATTCAAGCTGAAGTTGGAAAGCTCAACGGGGATCTACTTCAACCGTCCAGAATAAGGTATGTGGTATGATTCTTTAGTGTTAGATATTTGATTTCTATTCCATATTGGAAAGGATTGATTTCTGGAGTCAAGCTGTCTATTGTGGTACCCCAAGCCATAGGAATTTCTCTCTGTAAAAGAATTGGTGACTCCACTGGGGAGTTCCTAGTATTTTTCCTTTGGGGGTTTTCTATCGGCATTCAATGACTTTGAAATGCTCTTTTTCTCTTGTTTTTGTGTTGGGTATGGGGGCATGTTTGCTTGGTAGTGTCTGATTGGTGTGAAGTTTGTCTCAGTTTGTCTGTTTTGATTTATTTTTATGCACCTTTCTTCTTGTACGCGAGTTTTTAACTCACAGTTGCGTATATACGTGGGTTTCACTACTATTTCAATGTACACATGTAAGTTTATTGCGAGCAGTCGCGTATGCCCTTATTTTTTCCCTATAGAGGAATATTGATTGTTGCTGGGTGAATTTGGATGATTGTTGAGTCTCCTTTGATACTGCTAGAGTTTGTATACACCTCTATTTCTGACCAGAGACATGTTTTTAGGGTAAAATTTCTTTTTCGAAGAATGTTCTTGTCATTGTATTTTCGATTTTTTGTTTTGGGATTAGTGCATTATATTTATTTTACCTTATTACTTTGCTTGAGTGCTGCTTGAGTGTGCTTGTAGAGTCTGGGGGTTGTAGAATCATTCTTTTTCTTTAGTATCTCATTTTTATTTCAAAAAATCCAAAAAATATTCGATTATCATTATGCATTGCATCTTGCATTTTGCATAGTACTTGCACTAGATTTTCTTTGGAGTATTAGTCAGGATATCATATAGGAAAGTTTGCATCTATCATTCGAAGAAAATTGTGCATTTCACGTAGTAGCATACCATGTTTTTCATGGACACAATGCATTTGCATTGATTTTTAGGTGTGCATTTTGCTTCTTGTTCTGTCATAACGCCATTAGTTGCACAGCCATATACCTCTTTTGAGTAATAAAGCCAATTAAAAATCAACGCTTAATTAAAATGAACTACACTATTTTATTTGATAGGGTTCACCAAAAAGATTAGGTTTTAGGGTCTTGGAATATTTCATTGTGGCTAAATTCTCCAAGACCACTAAACAACAACATGTATGTGTCTGTCCAGGTGAGTGTGTCAAATTCCTTGGTATAACCAGTGTTTCTCAGGATCCTCCTCTCAAAAGGGAGTTAAGCATGAGGCAGTGTGAGTGGTTATCTATTGGGATGACCCCTAGTCATAATTGAGTAGAAACGAATATATTTCAAGGATTGTATTCATATGAGGGGGATCTCTCGAGAGTTTCGGGCTTTGCTACCCTGCCCATACAGTCAATCCCGCCTTTGATTGTTTGCTTGAGCATTGATTATATTGAGGTGACCTTAGTGGCCTTAACTAGGATATTGAGGGGGTACTCTATAGGGGTTATTCTGTTGGTATCTCGTCCAGGTTGGGGTCAGACAACATAGTCACTTTACGTGTTGAAGCTGAGGGCCACAATAATTGGTCACGTACCTCCGTTTGTTGTGTATGGGAGTCTCAAGCCTCTCCTAGGCGAGACATACCTGCTTCATTCAAGAGCTCATTTATCCTACCCTTGATTTATTGTGTTTGGATTTAGATTTTATTGGTGTATGCTCTGTGCACGTTAGCTTTCCTAGGGTTTGCGTAGATAGAGAGTATTTTATATTTTTTGAGTCATTGTGGATTCGGTTGCGGCTCCTTTTCGTTCTCGTCATTTAACAGGACTTCTGCCTTCTACATCTCCTCATCCTTTGGGAGAGAGAAATAGACAGTCCAGGTGGACTACTTCACACATTGATTCACACACGATGGGAGACCATGTTGAAGGTATTCCTGAACCACCTTCTCCCATTCAAGTGGAAGATGGGGAGTGTACTACTAACTATGATCCTTCACCTGATTTGACTGAGTTAGGTCTTGTAATTTCTGAGATAGGTACTTTTTATGATAGACCTACTTAATCTAGTGTTGATCCCCCATTAATGCATCGCCGGTATGGAAGGCCGAAAGATGATGAGACTCATTTTGAACCCACGAGCACTAGTTATGGTAGTTATGGTATGTCTGGTTTTCCCACACATGATTTGGCATTTCAGATCGAGTTGAAATTTAAGCCTAACACTATGCCTGGGGGCACTCTCATTCCTTACCATGCAGAGAGGATTGGGAGCACAACTCACATTGCACCTTCCATCCCGGTGGTGGAAGCTACATCACATATTCCTCCTAGGCCTAGGGCTAGTGATCCTATTAGGATACTAGATCCGAGACGAGTGACTATAGGGAAAAACACATACATAATTACACAGGTCCCTTCATCCTCTATCCCTATTTCTTTGAATGTTCACCCTCCACCTCATTCACATGGTCCTTCGGGCTGGAACGTTGCTACAAGTCATGTCCGTACTACGGTTACTCGACCTGTTGTGTCTCAGGTTCAAGTACCACCTGTTGTTTTGGGAGATCATATTCATACTTCTATAGGTCATGTTACTACTTCCAAAGAATATATTCCTACTTCCAGAATGTATATTCCTACTTCTGGAGCATATATTCCTACTTCTAGAGTGTGTATTCCTACTTACGGAGTGTCTCATGGGACATCTCATGCGATGACTTATGGGCCTTATCATGGGACGCAGTATGGACAGGGTTCTTCACCTTATGGGTATGGGTATCAACAACCCACTTACTCTCCAAATTACAGATTTGTAGCTCCAAGTAGTCAAGGTACACCACAGGATGGTGCTTCCAGGCCACCCTATACGGGTCAAACGGGAGGAGGCAACTATGGTCAAGGCCATGGTGGTTGTGGTAATCAGACCTATGTGAATTAGAACTATCAGGGAGTGGTCCATCGACCTACTCATCCGAGGATCCCTTTCCTCACAATGCTAAATCTTTCTGACTTGTCTAGATTGACGAACGATCCTATAGCTCATGACCCGACTTGGCCGGCTGTCCCTACTAATATTCCCTTGGACATGCCCAAATTCGAGGGCAAAGTGGGAGAGGATTCGAGTGAACATGTTACTACCTTTCACCTATGGTGCTCTTCAAATTACTTACACCAGGATTCGATCTGTTTAAGGCTGTTTCAATGCACCCTTACAGAGCCTGTCATGAAATGCTATATAGAGCTACCTAGGGGGGAATTCGCTTTGTTCAATGACCTAGCGATGAATTTTCTTAACCACTTCCAGCTACCAGTGCGTTATGACATTGGTATGGAACTCTTGTCGAGATTTCAACAAGATAAATTCACACATATCTTGGATCATATCCAAGAGTGGCGTAGATGAAAGAGGTTGATTAAAGCCTTTATACCACCGAAATTCCTCCTCGAATGGTTCCTTAAGTTGTTATTACCTTATATAGCGAAGGATGTTTCTACATACAGAGTGCAAAATGAGGAACAAGCTATTTTTAGGGAAAAAAAACTAGATTTGATTTACGCTCAATCCGGTTTGTTATATGAGATCATTCCCAATGCTCTGCGTTCTAGTTTCAACCCCAAAGTTAAACCTAGACCACATGCCGATGGCATTTTTGGTTGTTGTTATAGCGGATTTCACCACTCTAGGTGAATCACACTTTGTATGGCCTACCCCTGTCCCGCTGCAGACTCTTTAGACACCATGGACCATATTTTATCCTTTGATGTTTCCTTGATCATCCCTAAAATCTATATAAAAGATGATATACGTGGATTTTTCCCTGATAACCGCGTACATACGCGAGTTTGACCCCTATATATACGTACATTGGGATTTTTGCATAGTCCAAATCATTTTGGAGTTTTCCTTGACATGGATCCGACTCATTTGACTCCTGGCCTTCCATATGCCTTGAGATCGCTCAGATTTGACCCTTCATTATCCCTTGTGAAGCTATATAAGGAACCCCTTGGTACATTGAAGGTAGATAGAGAGATTGAAAGCAAAGAAATTATAGTCCATTGTTCCCGGAATTTATGCTTGAGTCTGCATCCCTTTCTCCCTTTGGAGCACTGTTGTGTTCTTCCCAAGCTTTCCCTTTGCTAGTGAACTTGCTATCGTGAGATGGAGGATTGAGGTGGTGGAGGCCCAAGTGGGGGATTTAGTTTCTATGATTCGAATACGTGCCATCAAGGGTTGTATCTACCTTGTAATCTATGATTTATATTAATAAGAACTATCTTTCCTTGTCCAATGATGTGTATTTGATTGAATATTGTATCCATTGGAATATGTCAAATGCTTTTACATTATTGATTATATATGCTAGAATAGATCTAACACCATGATATATAGTATGCTTGTATTGTTTACTTGCTGTTGAGGAAGTATTATATCAATTCAAGCTAAAGATTGGAAAGCTCAACGGGGATCTACTTCAACCGTCCGGAATAAGGTGTGAGGTCTGATCCTTTACTGTTAGACATTTTATTTCTATTGCATATTGGGAAATATTGATTTCTGGAGTCAAAGCTGTCTGTTGTGGTACCCCAAGCCATAGGAATTTCTCTCCGTAATAGAATTGGCGACTCTACTGGGGACGTTCCTTGTTTTTCTTTGGGGTTAGGGGCACAATGGGCTTGATATTATTGACTTGCTCTTGGTTTCTCTCTGTTTCTGTGTTGCACGTTATAGTATGTTCATCCATTGACACTCCCCTTTATTGGGTTGACCCCTGGCCTGCTTTTTACCATTGCCTTCTCTGTATGCGCATGTTTTTGGCCAAAAGTCGCGTATACACACAGGTTTTTGGCCAAAATCCACGTATACACTCAGGTTTTTGGCCAAAAGTCGTGTACATATGCAGCTGTTCTTTATACAGTCACGTACATCCTCCCTTTTGGTGAGTTTGATGTTATGGGAGGTTGTTGGGTGGGTTGTGAGTGTGGTTGGGTCTTCCTTGGGTCTGATGTTGTCTGTTGGATGCTTTTTTTGTGACCAGAGACCGCTTTTTCATTGATTTTTCTTTGAAAGTAGTTTTAGTCATTTATCCTTTTTTGTTTTTCCATTAGTGCATTACTCTTTTGTCTTGGTGTCTTGCTGGGCTTGTCTTTTATACTTGCTGTAGAGACTGAGAGTTTTAGATGAAATTTATTGCATTTTTCATTCTTTTATATTGAAAAATACAAAATAGTTGCACTCTTAGTTGCATCTTAGATATGGAGTTGAGGAGGTACTTGCATTGGATTGCTTGGATGAGAGTCATGTTTAGGATTTCATATAGGAAGGATTGCATTGGCATTCGGAAAGGAATATATATTTATGCATCTCATGTAGTGGCATACCCTATTTTTCATTTGACAAAGATTGCACTTAGCATTGTTTGTTATAGTGTGCACTTTTATTTCACTGCTGAGTCTTCATATCACTAGTTGCACGGCCATTTCCCTTTGAGTAATTACAGCCAACTAAAATCAATGCTAATTAAAATGAATTATACTCTCTTATTTTCTAGGGTGCACCAACAAGCTTAGGTTTTAGGATCTTGGAATAGTTCATTGTAAGTCAATTCTCCAAGATCACTAAACAACAACATCTAGGTGTCTGTTCAGGGAGTGTGTGAAATCCTTGGTATAACCATTGTTCTCAGGATCCTCCTCTCAAATGGGAGTTAAGCATGAGGCAGTGTGAGCGGTTCTCGATTGGAATGACCCCTAGTCATAACTGAGTAGCACCGGAGATATTTCTAGGATTGTATTCGTATCTGGGGGCTCTTTCGAGAGTTTCGGGCTTTGCTACCCTGCCCATATGGTCAATCCCGCCTTTGACTGTCCACCTAAGATTTGATTATATTGAGGTGACCTTAGTGACCTTACCTAGGATATCGAGGGGGTACTTGTAGAGGTTATTTTGCATGTGTCCCGGCCAGGTTGGGGTCGGACAGCACAGTCGCTATACGCATTGAAGCTGAGGGCCACTATAATTGGTTACGTACCTCTGCTTGTAGTGTATGGGAGTTTTGGGCCTCTCCTAGGTGAGACATACCTGCTGCATTCAGGAGCTCACATATCCTCCCCTTGGTTTGCTTGTATTTTGGCTATAGATTTTCTTAGGAGTGTGCTCTTTATGCGCTAGTTGGCCTTTGGGATCGCGGTTACTTGAGTATATTTATGCTCTCTTGAGTTCGGGTCCTTTTATTTTCGGCATGCCTGGTATCTTATCACCCATCTTGGTCCTAGTGCGGACCCTGGTGTCAGACTTGGGGGCATCACAGCCCCTTACCGTGCTCATAGATTTGGGAATGGTCATATTCTATCCTCTACTCCATTTGTGGAGGATTTTTATTCCCTTCGCTTCGTCTTTACACCGGTGGTCACCCTCATGGGGGTGGTAGTGGATGCGTGAATGTTGGGTCTACACATTATCTTCCTTTCTATGTCCCATTGTTCACCGCATTGTTTCCTTTGGGTGCATTGTCATGATCATTCCTCCCTATATCCTATAGTGTGGATTCTTTATTGACTATTTTGGGTTGTTTTGGTCTAATATGGTTGTCATGTAGGATCCAGTTTTTGTACACTCTCTCCAAGGTTTTGACCTATTCGTTCCTATCACAGGTATCATGTCTGAAATGGCATATAGGTTAGGATTTCACATCCACTTGCACTTATGCATCGCCTTATGACCATTCCATATTAACCTTAGGTATGAACCCATTCCATAGTATCACGAAACCTTCATGCTACTATTAGAAGTGGTACTATGTGAATGGTAGAGATTTCCTTTACATGGGTGTCCTAGTTAGCTCCCATTTGCATTTGGTGCCCATGCCGACATTTTCTCTTTTAGGGTGTGGGAGTCCGTTGTATAGTACTACCATGACATTTAGCAAGAGCGTCATACTCCTCTTGATCTTATGCTGGCCTTTTTCCCTTCGGACTCCCCTTATTTCAAGTTGTGAATGAATTATCATGAGCTTTGCCTACCTTATTGAGCTTTATGCTGGCTCCCCTGACATTGCGTTTCATCCATATAGCCCGAGCTTGTCTCATGACTAGCCATGCAGAGCCATTTTTATATCCTTCGTAACTTGATTCCCTTTTTACCAGGAGGGGATTTTCCCCCGAGTGTCGATATCCTACACATGTATCCTTGCATTGAGCATAGGTATGTTCCACTGCTTGGAACTAGTTTGTTTGCCCTTATGACACTCGTCTCCTCCTAGTTTGTAACTATAAAGCTAGTTTATTCTTTTTTCAAGCTTTTCAAATAACTGAAAAAGTCCAAAAAAATAAAAAAACCAAAAAGCCGGACAAGGAAAGATGTTATCTTTTGGCAGTTGTCGAGTTGTGTCGCCTTTGAACAGAGCACTGTATATCACATCCATTGGTTGGGTTATAGTTTGACTTAGGAGCTATACTCATTATCTGATTTTATCTCCACCGACTGGTTAAGCTTCTAGTCCCTATGGAGCCTCTGTTGATTCCTCCTGTGTCACAAATATGTCCCAGTTTGTATATCGAGTCTATGCTGCCTTCATTCAGTCACCATACACCGTTATGCTCTTGCTTGAAGGAAGTTGAAACCTGTGTCCCCCATTCCTCAGTTATCTTGACTTTGCATGTCGGCCATTCCCGGTACAGTTACTGGTTCGTGCACTTTATGATCAAGTCCTTACACATTAGACAGATTTGCTGACTACCTCGTGTTGGATGATGGGGGATGCCTTAATTCCCTCCTTCAAGCGGATTTCATCCCATCGACTTCAGATCATTTATTCTGGGATTGGAATCTAGAGTCCTTTTGAGTGCCTTGAGACTTGCAGTCATCAGTGGCAGGTTCTCTCGCCATCGACAGTTTATTGGGAATACATCAATGTCCCTTGATCAATGGTTTCTCTCAAGTGTTTGACCTCAACACATATATTCACACTTGTTAGTTTGCACTCTAGTACCTTGATTCCCATTATCATTATCGGTGGGTAATCTTGCGTCTGTTAACGGTATACATCAATGATCGGTAATCAGACGATGGACTACTATGTTCGACCTCGACACCTCTATCCACATAGTAGGACATGTACTCGTAGTGGTTTGTGTATAAGACCTTCCAGACTGGTGGCATCTCTTATATGCTACCTCCTTGATCGTGCCAGTGTTCATGAGATTTCAGCTCTCGTGACTTGATTCCAGTGTATGTCA
>LPNX010844428.1:199901-222401 GCA_001517045.1 Pseudotsuga menziesii
GAAGATCTTGATCTATTGTATATCTTCAGCCATTTTGGAGATCATGGTCCTTTGTATATCTTCATCATGGAGATTATGATCTATGTATATTGTATGTGGTGATGACCACATATGTGATATCATGTATTATGCCTATTCATGGCCATTGTACTCTTATGTTTTTGGGACTGCTATATGTACTTGCAGTTATATGCAGAGAGAAATTCTGTTACAGAGAGAAATTCCTATGGCTTGGGGTACCACAACAGACAGCTTTGACTCCAGAAATCAATCTTTCCCAATATGCAATAGAAATAAAATGTCTAACACTAAAGGATCAGACCTCGTACCTTATTCCAGACGGTTGAAGTAGATCCCCATTGAGCTTTCCAATCTTCAGCTTGAATTGATATAATACTTCCTCAACAACAAGTAAACAATACAAGCATACTATATATCATGGTGTTAGACCTATTCTAGCATATATAATCAATAATGTAAAAGAATTTGACATATTCCAATGGATACAATATTCAATCAAATACACATCATTGGACAAGGAAAGATAGTTCTTATTAATATAAATTAGAGATTACAAGGTAGATACAACCTCTGACGGCACGTCTGGGAATCGGAGAAACTGAATCCCCCACTTGGGCCTCCACCACCTCAATCCTCCATCTCACAATATCAAGCTCACTAGCAAAGGGCAAGCTTGGGAAGAACACAATAGTGCTCCAAAGGGAGAAAGGGATGCAGACTCAAGCATAAATTTCAGCAACAATGGACTATAGTTTCGTTGCTTTCAATCTCTCTATCTACCTTCAATGTACCAAGGGGTTCCTTATATAGCTTCACAAGGGATAATGAAGGTTCGAATCCGAGCGATCTCAAGGCATATGGAAGGCTAGGAGTCAAATGAGTCGAATCCATGTCAAGGAAAACTCCAAAATGATTTGGACTATGCACACATCCCGATGTACATGGATATAGGGGTCAAAATCGTGTATGTACGCGGTTATCGGGGAAAAATCCGCGTATATCATCTTTTATATAGTTTTTAGGGATGATCAAGGAAACATCAAAGGATAAAATATGGTCCATGGGGTCTAAAGATTCTGCAGTGGGATAGGGGAAGGCCATACAAAGTGTGATTCACCTAGAGTGGTGAAATCCGCTATAACAGTTGTGCGAGTGCTAAACCTACAGATTCGGTTGCAAAACAACTTATTCAATTGTTAATCAACCAATCTACTTCGGGACAAGCCACGAATTCATCTCAACCCACCCAAACGGTGAGTGTGCTTTCAGTGCAATCGTCGGACCAGAAGGGTAACCAGCAGCCCAGAAGGAGTAAAAAGAAGGGTAAGAACAATCATAAGGGTGGGAATAGGAATGAAAATGCTAATAATAATGACAAGAAAACCCGTAACGCTGGGGGGGACAAGAAAGCTAAACGTAAGGTTAAATTTCATTGCGAGTTGTGTAAGGAAGCTCACCTCACTTACTTGTGCCCTCGTATCGATGAAGCCTCGAGATTCTTAGTGCAGGGCCCAGCTGTGGTGACTAACCATTTACCTCATAATCAAAACATGAACTTGAGGACCCATGATCAGTCTGGTGGTGATCAAGATATTTCAGAGGGTAGTGGTCATGGTTGCATTAACATGGTATGTGATGCAAAATTTGTGACCCATGCGAAGGACTATGGTTCATCACAACCCAACCTAGGTAAAGAACCTGATCCACTAGGGACTCCTTTGCATATTGAAAAACCTATGGATAAACATGAAGCTGCACCTCACATTCTTAAGGAAGTCCTTAAGCATTCGGGGCACAATCCTAATGCCCGAGCCACCCAGAACTATTATGTTGTCGAGGATTTGGGCCACACTCCTTGTGCAATGTCTGCACTAGAAGTAGCTCAGAGTTGTCCTTTGCAAAGCAAGGCTTTGATTTTTTCCCTTGGTGTGAATGATGATAATTCTTCCTCTGTGATTGAATTTGAAACCGCAGGACTTGAGCCTCGCTTGCCTTACTATGTGTCTCTTTTGATTCATGTAGAATGTCTCAACATGACTGTCAAGCACATTGTGATTGACGAAGGTGCTGCTGCTTTTGTGATGTCTTTATCCTGTTGGAAGGGTTTAGGTTCCCCTGAGTTGTCTAAATATGCAACCATGTTAACTGCGTTCAATGGGAGACCGTTTAGGTCACACAAGATCCTTCATTCCCTTAAGGTCCATTTGGGAGGGAAGACCATTGCGATAGAGGTCGAGATGCTTGATGCGCCCCTCGACTACAATCTCTTGCTGGGTAGGAATCAGATGTACAGTATGCAAGCCGTAGCTTCTTCACTATTTCGTGTTGTATGCTTTCCATTTAATGGGAAGATAGGTACGATTGATCAAACGTCATTGAAGAATCCTTCGGTTATAGCATCTTCGGGAGCTTCAATCTCGATTGTAGAGCACTCTCAACCGGCAACTAGGAGTGTGGGTGTGGGCATGTATCCATCCCTCATGGGAATTTTTAGTTGTCCTGCACCTATCCTTATGATAGGGTCTAGTTCTAGTGAGGCTTCGACATCTGTGATATCGGTGTATTTTCACACAAGTCATATGGAAGATGCTTGGATTCTTCCTACACCGAATACTTTGAGTGATCCCATCGTGACAGATGTGCCATTGCCTGCATCTATTGTAGCTTATCAAGCTAATATTGAGTGTGTTGCAGAGCCTAGTCCTTCCTCTTTGCGAATTAAGGAGGAGGACCCGTATGTGCTACCTGCATGGGAAGTTCAGTATTCTCATGTGCACGACTTGCTTGATAGTGTTTTTCCTTCAGATGAAGCGATTATTGAGGCCATGTCAGGAGTTGAGCCAGCATGGGAAGAGCTCCATCATAGATTTTACTTTCTTCCCGAGTTTAGCCGCTTGGAGCATGAGGACTTTAGGGAGGTTTTTAGTGAGAGAATTGATAGTCCCATGGTTCTGTTAAGCTCTCCTAGTCTGATGGCTGATGGGAACATGGAAAATATATCTCCAATGATTCCTATCAATATCTCTCGCGATCCTGGCAGGATAGAGAATGTCTATATTGGGGTAGAATGTTCCCATGCTAAGATTCAAGAATACACCGAGCTGTTTAAATAATTTCATGATATATTTTCTTGGTATTATGATGAAATGCCAAGTATCGACCCTCACATTGTTAAACACAAGATTAAGACTTATCCCAATGCTAAGCCTGTTCGACAACGATTGCATGCAGTGGATCCTAGGAAAGCACCCGCGATTAAGGCAGAGATAGAGAAATTGTTGAAAGACAGTTTTATCTATCCCGTTCCCTTAACGGTGTGGGTTTCAAACCCCATTCTGGTTGATAAGAAGTAAGGAGCAATCTGGATATGTACTGATTTCCATGATTTGAATCGTGCCTGTCCTAAGGAAAATTTCCCCACACCATTTATTGATCAGATTTTGGATGAGTGTGCAGGTAGCGAGGTTTTTTCCTTTATGGATAGCTTTTCTAGATACAATCAGATACAAATAAACCCGAGGACCAACATAAGACTGCATTTATTTTTCCTTGGGGAACTTTTTCATATCGAAAAATGCCTTTTGGCCTTAAGAACGTCAGAGCTACTTTTCAGCGAGCTATGACCTTGATCTTCCACGATCTCAAATCAATTATCGAAGTGTTTATGGATGACCTTTCTACTCATTCTCGTATGAGAATGCGTCATTCCTATCATTTGAGATTGGTATTCGAAAGGTGCCTCCATTATTTGGTCAGGTTAAATCCTCACAATTGCATCTTTTCGTGAAGTCATGTCACTTATTAGGATTCATTGTTTCTAAAGAGGGTATAAGAGTCGACCCTTTGAAGTTTGAGGCAATACTTTAGTTGTCTCCCCTGAAAAACATTTGTCATCTTCAATGTTTGCAAGGCATGGCAAACTTATTACGAAAATTTGTTGTTAATTTTTCCAATTTGAATAGAGGCTTCATGTGTCTTTTGAAGAAGGACACCACCTTTTGTTGGGATGAATGAGCCCAGGAGTCCTTATATGCACTCAAGTGAGCCCTAGCATCGGCCTCGATGATTAGTTCCCTAGACTATAGCCGTGATTTTCTACTTTATGTGGCCGCGTCCATGGAGACAAATGGTATGGTTTTGGTTCAAAAGGATGAGGAGCTCCAAGAGCATGTCATATACTATCTGAGTTGGAATATTATTGACACGGAGATCCATTATTCCCATGTTGAGAAGCTTTCCTTAGCCACCATACATGCAGTTCAACGGTTGAGACATTATATTCTCCTTCGCAAGACCTTGGTTGTAGCCCATGTCAATCCATTTCAATTCATCCTCACTTGAAGGATGATTGGGGGAAAATATAATAAATGGATTGTCATCTTGCAAGAATTAAAAAAAGAAGCATATTGTCTTCAGGAAGCGTATGTTTATGGCCATCTTCAAACAATGTTGCTGAATATAGTGCCGTTATTGAGCTTGTACGGGATGCCATTTCACATGGTGTTCTCTCTCTTGAGGTACGACTTGATTCGGAGTTAGTAGTGTCACAGCTTAATGGTTTGTACCATGTTAGAGATCCGACATTATTAAGAAGATTCTTGTGTGTGAAATTATTATAACGATAATTTGACAATATAACATACATACATATTCCAAGAATTAATAATCAAGTTGCTGAATCATGTGCTAACTACATGTTAGATTGGCATTTGTTTCATACACAATAAGCTCATCACAAACATAAATTTTTACACATGTAGATAAATAAACCGATCATCATAAAAGTTTTTATAAACATCCAAAATGTGGTAATACATAGTGTCATAATACAAAAATGGGGCTCTCGAGCCACCAAAATATAATACACGGTAGTACAAAATGTATCACTCCTAGGTATCTAAGCCTACGGAGGAGAAGGGGGGTTGTGATCATGGAATTTCACTACAGCTCTAGCTAGCCATCAAAATAGCCACACCCATGCTCATGGTACACCCACCACCTAGCATTGCATGGCCTCAGACAAGTCCTAGACTTGTGCCATGGGTACTCTACGTGTCAGTCTCACAAAGTTGGTATGAATGCTTTGGAGCGTCCGCTCCAAATCCACACCCATGATATCGTCTCCTCTTCCCCTCTGTCTATGATGAGGGAAGCCTTCAGGCCGCCATGGTCCCACATCTACATGCATATGGTAGATGTCACTATGTATTGTCACCCAAAAACATGCCTTTTGATTCCACATAATCAGAAAACATAAAAAATTTAAATAACTCAAAAATTTTAGAAAGAGAGTTGAGATTCATTACCTATGTCACCGTATGCCAATCCTGGTGGTAGCGGCATGTCCGAGTCTCCCCAGAAATCTATCCCCACATGGGGGTAGTCATCGATGGAAACTATCTGTCATTGCCACCATGGAAAGAAATCAGCTGGATAGGGGTTGGACACCCTACCTCCACCCAGTCTGCGCATCGCATCTGCCCAACATTGTTGGGCCAGATCTCAAACTCTATGTAGAGGAATGTAAACTCTAGGGCTCAATAATTGAACACGCTCAAAGAAAAACATGCTCAGTATGCTGCTGAAATCGAAGTTTTGCACTCTACCCATCTTGCATTCACTAAGCTGGTGTTTCATGTTGCCCAGTAGCGTAGTGCTCCAATCATACAAGTTGGGTCTCATGCACTCCACTGCATAGAACATCAGAGGCCGTGAGGCCTGGTGGAGTGAAGCTAAGCCTGCTATCCTTCCCAGTGTTAGTAGGATGGCCTTTAGGCTTGGCACCTGTATGGAGTTAGTTGGGATCTGGATCCCCACCTTCTCTGTGTCTAGATAGTAGTACATTGCAATGTATTCATCTATATTCAGGCCACCTTTGGGCCCATGAGAACGTAGTTTTACCACTTCCCCCCATCGGGAAAGTCCAGTAATAAAGTATATGTCCTCCACTTCTATGGTGAGGGACATCTCGTCTATCTAGAATGACTCTGAGTATAGATCCTAGTAGTCCACTAACATCTACAGTAGTCATGGTTTGGCTCTTCAGGAACCAAGACACCAAAATTTGTAAATCCCACATGCACATAATGCTTGTTGAGCCATTAGATCTTCCCTTATCGCCTCTTCTACATCAACATGTTCATGTTCTCTCCATTCTAGGACCATCATGCGCATAAAATTTGAATTTTGTCCATTAGAATACTTAAAAAACATTGAGCACAGCCCCAAACATGACTGTTTGTTAAACAACCATGTATGTACACAAATTTGAGGGAATTTTCCATGTATATCCATCCCTATATGTGGAAAAACCCTCGATTTCTGTGTGGGCTGTGGCGCGTATCTTAGAATTCCCTAGAAACCCAAATACACCATGGAATTTGACAAAATATGCATCAAAATGAAAGAATAGAGCATGGGTAGGTACCTGGAAAAAATGGTAGTGGATTCCGCCAGCTAGATCTCCTAGAATTCGCTGTTAAAGTTCTAAGCTCATATGGGTAAAAATTTCAAATGTTTTATAATGTTTTGAATTATTTACTATTTATAGAAATTTTTCAAATTTTTGAAAATTTTTACCCCCTTTCCAATAGTTTGGACCATTTCTAATCCTTTTGGACCGTTTCTGGACTAATTTATGATGTAGGAGACATTTTTGAGTGTCGTTTCAGCCGTTGGATTGACCCATTCATGTCAATTTCAGGTATCATGTCTAAACTGGCATACAGGTTAGGTTTCATCACCGTTTGCATTTTGCATGACCTTATAAGCATTTCATTATAGCCTTAGGTACGAACCCAATCTATTATGTCACAGAACCTTATTGTTGTTTTAGAAGTGGCATGATATGAGTGGTAGAGCTTGACCTTACATGGGTACCCTTGTTAGTGCCTTATTTGCATTTGGTGCCCATCCTAACATTTTGTCCCTTAGGGTGTGGGAGTTCATTGTATAGTATTTCCAAGATATTTCGTAAGAGCCTCATACTCCTCTTGATCTTTTGCTGGCCTTTTCCCCTCAGGACTCCCTTATGTCAAGTTGTAATTGCATTATCATGAGCTTTTCCTGCCTTATTGAGCCTTACGCCGACTTCCCTGACATTGAAGTTTCAGCCATATAGCCCAAGATTGTCTCATGTCTAGACATGTAGAGCCATTTTATTTATCCTTTGCATCTTGATTCTCGATTTTTACCGAGAGGGGGCTTTCCCCCAAGTGTTGCTATCCTACACATGTATCTTTGCATTGAGCATAGGTGTGTTCTACTACTTGGAACTAGTTTCTTTTCCCATATGACACTCGTCTCCTCCTAGTATGTAACTATAAAGCAGTTTTATTCTTTTTCAAGCTTTTTAAATATTTGAAAAAGTCCAAAAAAAATCAAAAAACCAAAAAGTCAGACAAGGAAAGATGTTATCTTTTGGCAGCTTTCGAGTCATGTCTCCTTCGAATAGAGCATTGTATATCACATCCATTGGTTGGGTTTATAGTTTGACTTTAGGAGCTGTACTCATTTATCTGATTTTATCTCCACCGGCTGGTTAAGCTTCCAGTCGCCATGGAGCCACTGTCGATGCCTCCTATGTCGCAGAGATGTCCCAGTTTTGTATATCAAGTCTATGCTACCTTTATTCAGTCACCATTCATCGTTATGCTCTTGTTCAAAGGAAGTTGAAGCCTAAGTCAGCCATTCCTCAGTTATCTTGACTTTGCATGTTGGCCATTCTTGGTACAGTTACTGGTTTGTGCACCTTATGATTGATTCCTTCCACATTATACAGCTTTGCGAAGTACCTCATGTTGGATGATGGGGGATGCCTTAACGCCCTCCTTCCAGCAGATTTCATGCCATCTACTCCAGATCATTTATTCTGGGATTGGAATCTCGAGTCATTTTTTAGTGTCTTGAGACTTGCAGTCATTAGTGGCAGGTTCTCTTGCCATCGATAGTTTTTTGGAAATACATCAATGTCCCCTAATCGATGGATCCTCTTAAGTGTTCGACCTCAACACATTTATTCACACCTGTTAGTTTTCACTCTAGTACCTTGATTCCCATTTTCATTATCAGTGGGTGATCTTGCATCTGTTAACGGTATACATCAATGACCAGTAATTAGACGATGGACTATTATGTTCGACCTCGACACCTCTATTCACATAGTAGGACATGTACTCACAGTGGTTTGTGTAGAACTTCCAAATTGGTGGCATCTCTTATATTCTACCTCCTTGATCATGCCAGTGTTCATGATATTTTAGCTCTCATGACTTGATTCCAGTATATGTTAGACATTTCCAGCTATTATGGATATCATGATCCTTGTATATCTTCATCATGGAGATTCTTATCTATGTATATTGTATGTGGTGATGACCACTTATGTGATATTTTGTATCATGCCTATTCATGGCCATTGTACTCTTATGTATCTGGGACTACTATATGTATTTGCAGTTATGTGCAGAGTTGTATCATTGAACTATGCTGATTGGGTGGCTGGTCTTCCATTTGGGATCCTTCATCACTCCACTTCTACGATGGACTTATAATGTATTTCGGCCATCGTATGACCCCTCTAACCTCACACATTAGGGGGCATCTGTTATAGCTGATTTTACCACTCCAGGTGAATCACACTTGGACAGCCTTCCCCTGTCCCTCTGCAGACTCCTTAGACCCCTTGGACC
The DNA here is from genome assembly GCA_001517045.1 of Pseudotsuga menziesii. Lineage (NCBI taxonomy): Eukaryota > Viridiplantae > Streptophyta > Pinopsida > Pinales > Pinaceae > Pseudotsuga > Pseudotsuga menziesii. The sequence continues at coordinate 208,613 of LPNX010844428.1, forward strand.
ATTTTTTGTCCTTTGATGTTTCGTAGACCATCCCTATAAACATGTGAAAATTGATATACGCAACTTTTAAACCCCTAATCACATATATACGTGGGTTTGACCCCTAAAACTGCATACATTAGAATGTGTACAAAATCCAAATCCTTTTGGAGTTTTTCTTTACATGGATTTGACTCACTTGACTCTTGGCCTTCCATATGCCTTGAGATCGCTCGGATTTGACCTTTCATCACCCCTTTGAAAATATATATAAGGAACCATTTGGATACATTGAAGGCATAAGAGAATTGTGGGCAAAGAAACTATAGTCCATTGTTGCTGGAACTTGTGCTTGAGTCTGCATTCCTTTTTCCCTTGGAGCACTTTGGTGTTCTTCCCAAGCTTTCCTTTTCCTTGTGAGCTTCCTATCAAGAGATGGAGGATTGAGGTGGTGGAGGCCCAAGTGGGGGATTCAGTTTCTCCGATTCATAGACATACTGACAGAGGTTGTATCCATTGTAATCTTTGATTTTATATTAATAGAAATATGTTTTCCTGTCCAATAATGTATGTTTGAATGAATATTTTATCCATGGATGATTTCAAATGCTTATACATTGTTGATTATATATGCTAGAATAGATCTAACACCAATATATATAGTATGATTGTTTTGTTTACTTGTTGTTGAGGAAGTGATTCATCAATTCAAGCTGAAGTTGGAAAGCTCAACAGGGATCTACTTCAACCGTCCAGAATAAGGTACGAGGTCTGATTCTTTAGTGTTAGATATTTGATTTCTATTCCATATTGGAAAGGATTGATTTATGGAATCAAGCTGTCTATTGTGGTACCCCAAGCCATAGGAATTTCTCTCTGTAACACTACCTAGTGCCAAAAGTATGGCTTTCAGCCCAGAATTTGAATAGCGTTTGTCAATATTTGACTCCTAACCTTATTCGTATCCAGAAAGAAGTACACAACTATGTCCTCATCTGTGGTCATCCTACCTCCTGGACCACGGGATCAAAGGTTCACCACCTCCTCTCATCGGGACAAACCTATAATGAAGTATATTTCCTCTACTTCAGTGCTGAGCAGCATCCCATCTATCTGAAATGTTCCAGACTCTGGATCCCAATATTCTACTAGCAGTTGGAGTAGTCTTGGTTTGGCCCTCAGGCTGTCAAGACACCAAAACTTGTATAAGCCACATGGTTGTAATGCTTGTTGATCCATGACATTAGCTTGAACAACTTCCTCAACATCACCATGTTCTCTCTCTCTCTACTTTAGTACCATCCTGTAGAAAAAACCATATTTTTTATCATGATTTTCCCATTAAATCCTTGTTCACATCCCTATACGCAATTGTTTGCAAAATAGCCTCATATGTACACGGATTTCGATGCATTTTTTGTGGATGGAGAGCTCTATACGTGGAAAAATTCATGATTTTCTGCATGGGCTGAAATTCCCATGTTGGGATGGCTCAAAAAATTAAATTGACCATGAAAATTTAAAAATTTTGCATCAAAATGAAAGAGAGGGGCATGAGATTCTACCTAGATCAAACATGGAGGGATTCTACTGGACAATGCTCCCGGAATTTGCTTCGCAAGTTCTGAGCTCAAATGCACTATGTTGGGTAAAAAATTCAAATGGTATGAAATTTTTAATTTTTTCACTATTTATAGAATTTTTTTGAAACTTTTACCCAATTTCTATAGTTTTGACCGTTTCTGACCATTTTGGACCATTTGAACTAATTTGATGTTCTAAGATCCTATTTTGAGTGCTGTTTGATCATGGCTTTGACCCGTTCATGCCTATTTTAGGTATTATGTCTAAACTGACATTTAGTTTAGGTTTCAAATCCATTTGCACTTTCCATAGCCTTATGACCGTTTCATCTTAACCTTAGGTACCAACCCATTCCATCTTGTTAGAAAACCTTTATTCTTCTTTTAGAAGTGACATGTTGTAAATGGTAGAGCTTTCCCATGCATGGGTACCCTAGTTAGATCCTATTTTGCATTTGGTTCCCATGCCAACATTTCTCCTTTAGGGTCTGGGAGTATTTTGTATAGTACCACCATGACTTTGAGCAAGAGCTTCATACTCCTCTTGAACTTTAAGCTGGGCATTTCCCCATGACTCCCTTGTATATGTCAAGTTGTAATTGCATTATCATGAGTTTTTCTTAGCTTATTGAGCCTTACGTCGGCTTCCCTCACTTTGATTATCAGACATATATCCCAAGCTTGTCTCATCTCTAGCCAAGAAGAGTCTTTTTATATACCTTTTGCAGCTTGATTCTTATTGGGAAGATATGCACTATCTAATTCAACACTTAATTGTCAACCCAGGAAGGGAGATTGTGAAATGCAAACACTATATGTGCAAGATTAAAGCTTATTTTAATCTAAGCTAACTAGATATGCAAATGCACTGATCATGCAACTACATGATGTGAAACTACAAGCATGACTATCATGAGTTAAATGCAGGAATCTAATCTATTCTTATGAAAGCAAGGAAACTATTTAACAACTAGAATTCAAATCTAATCTATTGTTATGCTAATCTATTCTATGGAAGGGAATGACATATACTAATCTAGAAAGTGTTCACTTGGTACGAAAGCGATTTAACTAATGAAATAAAAACTAACTACTTGCAGCAAGTTATCTGATCTATGTTATAAATTGGAGACTATTCCATGTATGCATGCGTAAATTCCTATCCAAGAATGCAAGTGCAACTGATTCATGGAAAGCAATGAACTATTTAATTGCAAATTCATAGAAAGCAAAGCAAGTAAGTGGGGATTCATAGAAAGAAAAGAAAATATTATTCTAAAGACCAAGCATAAATAAATGTGTTGCAAAACAGTAAACTAATCAAAGAAAACTAAACTTGGGGTTCAAGAAGACCTAACAGCGCTCGCACGAAGTTGGTTCCACTTTTTGGTGCCACTTAGAAATTCAGAAACGCACTTTCGAAGTGCAAATCAAGAATGCATATGCGTTATTGATGGTACGTTCGGAATAACCCGAGCCTAAACACAAGGCTAAGGTTCGTGAAAATGTATCGCGTATGCGATATATCACATATGCATTTTTTAATGTTAAATATCGCATATGCGATATGCAATATTTACAAAACGCAAGTGTGATATATCGCATATGCATTTTGTAAATGTTGCATATCGCATATGGTGGTATGAGGAACCAAAAAAACAATTTATTAATAAAACATACAACTTTGGTGGTTTTCTCCCTCTTTGGATTTCCATTTAAAATCATTATGTATTGTGCATTTGTATTGAATGGTTGTCGAATGTTTTCTTAATGTGTGATTATTAATTGAAGTGATGAAGTTAAAATTAGTAGAAGTGTCTAATACCGATTCACCCCCCCCATCTCAACATCTATAAATATTCAAACAATTGGTGTCAAAGCATGTTTTATTCACATAGTTTGACAACTAGAAGACATATCCCATAGATTACTCATGGATTTTGAATTAGTATATCCTAACAAAGTTCCCTTTTTAAATGGAATAGATTATGTACCATGGAGCATAAGAATAGAGGCATATATGCAAGTTGTTGAGCTTGACATTTGGAGTTTAGTTCATAATGGATACACAAATCCAAAGAATCAACCAAAAGGTTCAATAACAAATAATCTACACAAAGACGATCCAAAGAAAATGAATGCAATTTTGAATGGCCTATCATATTGTGAGAAGAACAAAATGGGACAATGGAATTAAACTACATAGCTCTGGGAGAATATATACTATCTTTATTCAAAAGAAACTCTCTCAATAAAATGAGGTACAACCCAAAACAAATGATCAAGCCATTGAGAGAAAAAGCAAAGTATCCAAAGATAAACAAGACTTTGAAACCGAAGAATAAGTATATCTAGAGGAAGAACTTATTAGTTCTCTATGTGAACTAAGGAAAGATGAAAGAGAAAACTAATCATTAATGGAGCAATTGGAAAAGTATCAAGATGAATATTATATTTCAAAAGAAGGGACTAAAACATTAGTTTTGGATGTTATGCAACCAAGTCCCATAAATAACACACAAATAGTAGAAACATGATAAAAGAGAGTAATCCATGCCTGAATAATGAAGAACACAGATAAATAACATTCCTCTTTGAGGGAGGAACCTCCTTACACAATGTAATTATGTACCCAAGACAAGACAATATGCAATGCTTACTAATATGAGAATATCCCCTTACTATATATAGGAGACATATGTGTACAATAAAAACTAATAGACCCAAGCCTACATCAATAATATGTAATACACTGCCATATAGGAGGTAAATTGTGCCACACTATAGGAGGAACTGTGCCCAATAGGGGGAAATGTTCCCAACATTTAGGTCTTAACATTGGATTGAAAGAAAAAATTGAAAAGACACAACAAACCTTGACAAATAAACTAGAGGAGAAGGAAAAAAATTGCAAGCAAGAAGATGAAATTATCTCCCTAATAAAGGAACTGAAACAAATACATAAGAACCATGAATAATTTGAAAATACCATTGTTGGTGTAAGAAAAGTCAAATAGTAGATCTGCCAAGAAAATTGATGAAGACCTAACAAGTCAACTTCAAGAGAATAAATAACTTTTTCAAAGGAAAGAGTTTGAGATCCTTTCTATATAGAAGAAGATTTGGATAACATAGTTTCCCAGTTGGAGACAAATTCAAAATTTGAGAAGAGCACCATGATTTGAGATAAAATATTTGGTTGCTAATTATTTCCACATGAAAAGCGTAGTCTTTGTTTTGACAACAATCATAACACCGTTGAAGAAATATTTAAGTCAATTGAGGAGAAGACTAAAATCAACACAAATGCCTTTAAAATCCCTAAATGAAATGAATACACCATCATTGAATGGAAGCATAATCATCCAAGGTATGATAGAAGCAAGAACAAGAGGGATGCACTTCCCATGAGACAACATACACTTGTTAAAAAAAACCTTAGTTCCTTACTTTTAAATATCGCATATGCGATATTTGAAAGCAAAAAATAAAATAAAACAGAGGCCGCAGGCCCCTCAAAACTCATTTTCACAGGATCGGGACAGCGAAAAACTGCAGGAGCGAAATAGCGCAAGTGCTATTTGCGTTTTACCTTTTCGAGGTCGAGGTCGAGGTCGAGTTTGAGGTGGATTGCTCCAATGGAAGGTAAATTCTAGTTCGATCCTTTTCATTTAGTCTTCCATTCTTTAATTTTTTTCATAATTTCATTGTTTTTATAATTATTTTGAACAAATTAAAAAAAATAATTGAATGTGAACAATCAAATAATGATTATAAGTAAAATAACTTGCAGTTTTTTGTTTAAATCTTAACAGGCAACACAAATGAACAACACAATGTGGAAAACCCACCCTCTAATAACCCACAACCAAACCCAAACTCGGAGGGGGAACAAGATAGAAACGGACAGATTATTGCACGCTTGGTGTCATTGAGGTGCCTTAGCTCATCTATTAGAGGGGGGGGGGGGTCATTTGAGAGATTCTTTAGCCGATGCCTTGGACACAATAACAAACACAATTTTCGATGCCCAAGGAGATCTGTACAACATTACCTCTTACAGGGAATCTAGGAGGAAATACTACTCCAATGGATTGACTCATAAAGACATCAAAGCCCTTAAAATTACAAAAGATCAGTTATTTTCATTATTCTGGGACCCTAGCACCGGATTGGTTCCACCCATTAGTCGAGCACACACTTCCATATACTAGTGCATTGAACCAAATATAAAGGCCAATTGGATGGATCGTTGGTATATGGTCTTCGATGAAGACCCCCATGGGAATAGGGACATCCCATTTTATTTCCTTAGGAATTTGTATGTAGAATTCATCCTAGGGAAACATGTTAACTACTTCGATCTCTTAGGCAACCAGGGTGTTGGTCATGGGATGCCCCAAGATAAGGAAGGTGCCAGGACAGATTCCAACCGTGTGCCACGACCACCATGCACACAAAAACCCCCTCAGGTATATCCTCCTGCAAGTCTTGTCATTGAGTATACATAGGGGGCATTATTTGACATGGCAGATACATTGCTTGAGCATGGGACTGATGTCCAAGGAAATGTAGACCAAGGGGCTGGCACTTCTATGACAGGTCCATCTACAGATCACAGAGGAGATGCAGAGTCTTCAGAGCTTCGTGTTACTCCACAGCCTTACACATCATGTGGAGGCATATGCTATGGCCCTGCTTCTGACTTCCGAGATGATGGATTACTTCGCTTTGTAAGTAAAACTCATTATTTTAATATTATATTTTGTTTCATGTCAAAATCTTCGATTGTTTCACAATTTATTTATATTTAATTATCTAAAAATTTATGTGAACAAATATACAACTGGTGTCCCATGGCACACCACAGTTGCATAGTCCGTCGATCAACGTTGAGAACATTGATGTGGCTGTCAATATTACTTATGGGTTTGGTTCTTCACCAATAGGGTTAAGAACTATACTTGTTAATTTGTCAACTTTATTTACATATTTATAGTATAGATTGTAACATTCAATATGTATCCTAATTTTGATACTTGACATGTTTTATGCAGGTTTCCCAGGATGAGTATATTGTCTTACAGCCTATTCCCTCTCATGCAGAGGTAGATTCACAGACACAGGTATTATTTGAAATATGATTTTAATTATGTTTCGCTTTCTTTGGAAAAATAATTTTGTAACTTGTATCGCTTTGACATATGTTACTTTATGCAGGAACCTATTGTGACAATAGTGCTTGAAGAGCACCAAAGCGAGGTTGTTGTCAACCCACCTCTTCCCCCCAAACAGGTATGTATGTTTCGCTTTCTTTGGTAGTTCATAATTTTCCTTCAGGTAGTATATATGTCTCTGATTCACTATTTTATATGAAATTGACATATATATGCCACTTTAGATGCAGGCCCCTAGTGAGGCACTGGTGCGTGAAGAGCACCAAACCGGTGGCCCACCTTTGACGAGCCAGCAGGTATGTTTATGTAGATAACTTTCTTTGTACATTTGTGTACATATCTTGATTGTAACATTCAATATGTATCCTAATTTTGATATGTAACATGTTTTATGCAGGTTTCCCAGAATGAGTATATTGTCTCGCAGCCTATTCCCTCTCATGCAGAGGTAGATTCGCAGACACAGGTATTATTTGAAATATTCTTTTAATTATGTTTTTCTTTGTTTGGAAAAATCATTTTGTAACTTACATGTCGCTTTGACATATGTTACTTTATGCAGGAACCTATTGTGACAGTGGTGCTTGAAGAGCACCAAAGCGAGGTTGTTGTCAACCCACCTCTTCCCCCCAAACAGGTATGTATGTTTCGCTTTCTTTGGTAGTTCATCATTTTACTTCTAGGTAGTATATATGTCTCTAATTCACTATTTTATATGAAATTGACATATATATGCTACTTTATATGCAGGCCCCTAGTGAGGCACTGATGTGTGAAGAGCACCAAACCGGTGGCCCACCTTTGACAAGCCAGTAGGTATGTTTATGTCTAGATCGCTTTCTTTGTATGTTTGTGTACATATATTTCTCTGATTTGGTGCTTGAAGAGACCCAAATTGGTGACCCTCTCCCCGCCCCCAAGGTACATGTATATTTGTTGACATTGGCATATATATATATATATATGCATCCTGATAGTGAGCAAGTGGTGCAAGAAGAGCACCCAATCAAGGTCGCTATTAGTGAGGCACCAGGACCCATGATTACTTACTCACGTACAGTAAGTAGAAATGTTATTTTGGTTTTGGAATTTGAACAAATGTACATAGAATTTTTAAAGGTTGGTAAATTAACTTACAAATGTTGGTTTTTCTACACTCTCCACTGATGAGACCTATCCCTCTTGTTCAGCGATGGGGATCACCAGTGAGCAGTCGCAAAAGAAAGCTACACTTCTCCGAAGACTCTAGCAGTGGCAGAAAAATGGGGGATAACTAGAAAAAATGTATAGGGGGCATACATACATGTATCTTTTTGTTCATATGTACACACAGATGTACTTTTTGATCCACTATTTTGTATTATGGCCATGTCGCCTGACAATTTTTGTACAACATTATTTCTATACATATATAATATAAAGAAAGGTTCAAATTTATACATATATGTGGTTTACTTGATCTTGGAACATGATATCATGGTTGAATTGGTCTTGGAACATGATATGTGTGGTTCGTGCATCTGTGCTAATTTAAATGAATTTCCAATACTTAAAGGAAGAATTTAAACAACTCATCAACTTTTTAACATCATACAATTCTAACATACAATAACATACCCTAATTTACACACAGTAACACACACTAACATACTCTACAATTATAACATACACACAATAACATACTCTACATTACCCTATGACACTAACATCATACCATACTATGATACAATAACATGTACCATAACATATTTAACATACTAACAATATGTACCATTTAACACTAAGTCATGCATGCATGTGTAATATATACCATATCATACCCTATAATACCCTATGATACTAGAGTTCATTGAATACCATACTAACATGCATCATGTACCCTACATACCCTAAATTGGTTGAAGTAAACCCTAGTTGGTGCATGCAAATTTGTGTTCATGAAAGCCTAGTTGGTGCATGCAAATTTGTGTTCATGAAAGCCTTGTTGGTGCATGAAAGTATTGGTGATCTCATGTGTTTCTAGTTCCCTCTCCTAACTTGCATGATTGCTCACTAAACCCTAGTTCCATCTCATACCTTGGTAACCCTAGTTGGAGCATGCAAATTGTTGTTCATGAAAGCCTAGTTGGTGCATGAAAGTATTTGTGATCATGTGTTTCTAGTTCCCTCTCTTAACTTGAAAATTGCTCACCAAACCCTAGTTCCATCTCATACCTTGGTAACCCTAGTTCCACCACGGGCCTTTAATTCCATCTCATCAAAATACCCCAATAGATAACAGCAGACAAAATACTACATGATCTTTGCAAATGTGCCAATTTCAAAAATTGTCCAAAAATTTCTCCCATGTTGGTCCTATATGGGAGAAAAATCCCAATTTCAAAAATTGTCCAAAAATAATAATAATATTATTATATAAAATATCCAAAAACACACATAGTCTTATACATCCAAAAAACTGTATGAACCAAAAGATTATCTAACTCAACCAAAATAGTGAAATATATACATTGATATTACCTGCCACCTTTATTTGAATCACAAGGAAGAAACCAAATAGGGCTCTTCAATTATCTCTTCAAACTCCATATCTTCCAGAATTTGACTTGCTTAAGGAAGAGAATCAACAATAATGTTTAGTTCCCAAAAACATGCTGAAAATAAATTTACTAAAGAGTAGCAGTATTTGACAATTAGGTCTTGTTTAACATCCAATTTATAGTGAGATCCTAGTCAACAAAAACCTAGAGAGTTTTTACACCACCATTGAAAGAACATTTTATCAAGAGCATTGAGGCCATTAATTATCCAAAGTTGTTTGTTCCAATGCCAGTTCCAACTTTATACTTACTGACATGCATATATCAAAGAAAAATAAGATGCCCTGTGATACTAAAATTCAGATCACTTTGATATGCACCATCAAGGAAACCCATGACTTTGATATGTAAGCTACCATGGGAAAAAAATTAGATGTACATGTGTTTAGTGTACTTTTTGAGACAATGCTTGAATAAGAGATTAATTCTTGAACAAAAGAATGGTTTTTTCCTCAAGTAGAATTAACAACTAAGTTCATCCCTAGCCAAATCCCCCATATGACCATGTACAAATAGTTACATTATGATGATTTTGAGTTCTCTTTTTCCATACCAATGCCACTAACAATCATAATAAAAGCACATCTCATACCTTGTCCCGTCTCATAAAGCACTTCTCATAACTTGCATGATTGCTCCCCAAGCCCTAGTTGGACATCTCATAGCTTGTCTTGACCCTAATTGGAGCATGCACAACTTGGTGACTCATGAAAGCCTAGTTGGTGCATGCAAGTATTGGTGATCATGTGTTTCTAGTTCACTCTCCTGACTTGCATGATTGCTCACCAAACCCTAGTTGGACATCTCATATCTTGTCTTGACCCTAATTGGAGCATGCACAACTTGGTGACTCATGAAACCCTAGTTGGTGCATGCAAGTATTGGTGATCTCAGGTGTTTGTAGTTGACTCTCCTAACTTTCATGATTGCTCACCAAACCCTAGTTGGACATCTCATACCTTGTCTTGACCCTAGTTGGAGCATGCAACTTGGTGACTCATGAAAGCCTAGTTGGTGCATGCAAGTATTGGTGATCATGTGTTTGTAGTTCCCTCTCCTAACTTGCATGATTGCTCACCAAACCCTAGTTGGACATCTCATAGCTTGTCTTGACCCTAATTGGAGCATGCACAACTTGGTGACTCATGAAACCCTAGTTGGTGCATGAAAGTATTGGTGATCTCATGTGTTTGTAGTTGACTCTCCTAACTTGCATGATTGCTGACCAAACCCTAGTTGGACATCTCATACCTTGTCTTGACCCTAATTGGAGCATGCACAACTTGCTGACTCATGAAAGCCTAGTTGGTGCATGCAAGTATTGGTGATATCATGTGTTTGTAGTTGACTCCCCTAACTTGAATGATTGCTCACCAAACCCTCGTTGGACATCTCATACCTTGTCTTGACCCTAGTTGCAGCATGCAACTTGGTGACTCATGAAAGCCTAGTTGGTGCATGCAAGTATTGGTGATCATGTGTTTGTAGTTCACTCTCCTAACTTGCATGATTGCTCACCAAACCCTAGTAGGACATCTCATAGCTTGTCTTGACCCTAATTGGAGCATGCACAACTTGGTGACTCATGAAACCCTAGTTGGTGCATGCAAGTATTGGTGATCTCATGTGTTTGTAGTTGACTCTCCTAACTTGCATGATTACTCACCAAACCCTAGTTGGACATCCCATACCTTGTCTTGACCCTAATTGGAGCATGCACAACTTGGTGACTCATGAAATCCTAGTTGGTGCATGCAAGTATTGGTGATCATGTGTTTCTAGTTCCCTCTCCTAACTTGCATGATTGCTCACCAAACCCTAGTTGGACATCTCATACCTTGTCTTGAACCTAGTTGGAGCGTGCAACTTGGTGACTCATGAAAGCCTAGTATTGGTGATCTCATGTGTTTCTAGTTCCATATCATACCTTGTCTTGACCCTAATTGGTGCATGCAAGTATGAAAGCCTCAATTTGGATTCTGATTTCTACATGGCAATGTAGTTAAATGTATATATTAAACGAGAAACATCAAGAAATGTAAATTTCAACAACTCGAGAGCTTGTTATTTTTTGAAATATATTTGGTGGTGTCTAAAGACACCATTCTTGGCACCTCCAATGTGCTGTAGATGGTGTTTTTATCCTAGGCACACGAAAGGATAGACATTAGTAACATCATAAGAAAGAAAAGAGAACCCAATGAAAATGTTCAAACATGGTTTATAGATAACTTACCCGAGGTTGTATGATTGTGTTTATAGTGTCCAGTATCCTTTGAATAATATTATGTTTGTGAATGGTATCTATCAATCGCAGGTTTATTACATTGGTAATACAGTAAGGCTAATTAATGGAAATTGTGCTTCAGAATTCACTTTTAAAAAGGTTAAATAATGCATCTGACAATGCACTCACACAAGTAGGCCATCCGGATCATCTCTGGTTCCGATGGTGTCCATCAATATTTTGTGCTCTATATGAGGTAGCAAGTATTATGCATGTGACCTATTTTTGTGAGCAAGTGTGCGGAGCTTGATGTTTGTACCAACTACTAAGTTGATGAAGTGGTATACAATAGCTCCTGGTCTATAATCTTGATATACATACCCACCCTTCCTTTTCTGTTGTGCTACAAGTGTCAAGTACTCCCCTTTTATAACCATCGATCCGGTTGGGAATTCAATATTTTAATCATCTGTAATAGGTTCTAGAAGGTTTTTTTTCCCCTCTAAGCAACATGCCAACCAATAGTCAGAACCACATTCATTATTTTTTGGGGAAACCACTGCATATATCTGACCTGTGAAAGGAAATAGGTCTAGTTAACAATACATTTTGTAAATAAGGTCTTGCATTTCTAATTTCTACATAAATTAAATTCTACAAAAGTCGAGTAAGCAATACATAAATACAGTTTCTTATTTAGGTACTACTCATGTACTTGCTTGTATGAGATCCGATATGTGATCATAGTCTCTAGAAATATGTGTCTAATCATCTTCCAAATGGTCTAATTCATTACCCCCATTGAAATTTGTGCCAAGTTTCACTCTATCCCATGTATCAACGATATTAGTATGCTCACAATCACCCCATTCACCGATGCTACAGGAACTGCAAAAGTAATCCTTCAATCTTGTCCAAATTTGTAGGGTCAAGTTGTCTGAGCTTCTAATTTAATGAAACTGTCGAGTTCCATGTACTGTGTTCAACCAAGGTGTTTGTGATCGGTCCACATTTGTAACCTCCCAGAATATTCTTCACACTAAGTGTTTCCTTATTGCTTGTTCTCCCATGATAGATGCACACCATTGGACTATAGATGCAGCGTCTTGAAGGCGAGCACCTATAAACGTCATCTCTTGCCTTCGAAGGGCAGTTTTAATGCATGAACCAGCACCATCATGCTCTCCTTTTCCATGACCTGTTTCAAATTAGTTCCATACATGTGGCACCTTGTATTTTAGGTGCAACAAACACAACCATTCAAATACATGTGCATTCTTGAACTGTCTAGCACAACCATCTGACCAAATGAAATGATGATAAAATGGTATATCCATAGCTATCATGTGATCATAGAATAATTTAAAGCAATGTTGCATGTAATGGATGTCATGGGCCCGGTCGTCACTTATGTAGAAGTGAATTTCTTTTAGTATCACATGTTTCTCTTCACTGCTATCTTTTCCACGTTGATATGTGATATGCACGATTATGCTCACCTACTCTGAGTGATAGTATTGACTTTGAATTTCATTTTGTGGTTGTAGGGTTTAATTTTCATCAAAGTCAACCACTAATAGTATTGTTCTGAGAGGGAAGGTGTCCCGACATATTCTGAATTGCTCATCTTGTGACCGTGCTATATCGACATGTTGAATGTACTGTTGGATCTTTCCACGAAACTCTGGAATAAAATCACATACTTGCACCTGGTACATGAATATTAATATGTCAATAAACCACATAAAAAAAATTGTGTGTACATGAATATTAATTTGTCAATATTCAAGAATTTACCTATGAAGTCACCAATTTAATATTCTTGCTTTCTTTCCCATCATTTAGGTGATATGTCTCATACTGATAGTTCTACTTCTCAACAATTGCATTCCCGAATGCTTGATCTTCACTTTCATGGATGCAATCAGACCATAAGGATAGCCCACCACAATTGTTGCAATAACTGTCTACACATTGTTTTAAGTAATGTGTCTTCCCATCTTGCCTTGGACACATGATGCTATGGATGAAATCTCTGGATGACATTGGTGGTACTGTACTTGAGCATTCTTGCACATGTTTAGGATGCAAAAAAAGACATATATGTGCAAATGTATGGTAATATAGGTCAAACTCTATGTGGTATCTACAAAAACAAGTGTTCCGGATGATATTGATTCTAACATACCCAGGCTTGCATTTTTCAAAAGATCTTTGCCCGAG
>LPNX010844428.1:227401-271044 GCA_001517045.1 Pseudotsuga menziesii
GGTGATGAACAATGATGCGTTAGGACAAAAACAAATTAGTTAAAATTTACCTATAGGACCATTAGAACTTACCTAGTTCTATTATGCTAGAAACATTAGAGAACTTCCATGAAGTAATCGATAGTGGGAACCCACCACCCATACAACTTCGAAGTAGCTAGTGACATTGTGAATCTAGAAGCCATGCCACATAAATTAGCTCTGAACATAATTCTATATATTGCATCTGCGTTATAGCATATTTTTATTGCATATGCGATATAGCTTATTCATATCGCATATGCATTATTTTAAAATTTAAATAATTAGTGGGATTAAGGTTTGGCATTAGGTTTGGAAGCAGCTTCAGAATACCGAACCTATTGGCTAGGACAAATCAACCAGGGCTATTGCTTGTCTTTTAGAACTCTATCAATATGCTTAGTTTAGATGGCATGTTTTGATGTGACATACATAATATTTTTTTATGAAAATGTAGGATATTGCAGAGTACGAAATGATGATTCTGAATATGTAATTTTTTCCTTCAAAACTATGTTTTATTTATTTATAATTATTTTTCTAAATGACACACGCCAGTTTTAAAAAATACATACATCGATTGTTTGTTATATAACTTTTGATTTCCATCACCATTTACCAAAAAAATTATATGGTGCACTAGACAAGATCAAGCTCTACGATCTTATATTAAGAAATCAAGGATTTCATTAATTTTTTCCCCTAAAGTGTTGCACCCACACATAAGGTTTTAATTTCAATAATTAATAATAATAAAAAAATTCATGAAAAATTCTGAATAAATAGTGTTGCACTAGGCCCATATGTCTTTTATATGTCTGAAATATTTTATCCCAAACAGACATCATTTACCTCATATATTGCTGCACCCGCACAAACATATATGTTAAGATGTGCTGAAAATTTGAAAACCCACTTTCATGGAAACTAATTTTATAATCATTTACACACATTTTCTCTGCATAAATGCTATATATTATGAAAGATGATTCAATTACCTATCTTTTCTCTTTTTATTCCATCTTCAAATAAGTTATGGAAGTACCCCTAATTGTCACCTAAAGTCAGAGTTTCCCATTTATTCCAGTATCATGTGGCATCTAAAGTGTCTTTAAAGGAGTCCATGATTGTGCATCAGCCCCTAAGTAAACCTAAGCATATTCAAATGGCTGGAAATAAATTAAATTCTAGAAGCAAGTAGGAAACTTAATAAATTTTATTCTATTTTTAAATCAAATCCTGTCCATGAACATCTTCATTAACAATGTAAATGAGAAAAATAGATCATATGATTGAACTAAGATGGATGATTAAATCATGAAAACTAATGCACTTTCAAAAAATAAATTACCAAGTTTTAATCCAAAATCAATGTTAACAAAAATGGAGTAAACTAAGTTAAGAATGAGATTGTCGAGTTTTAGAACAGCAACGATTTAAGAAATCGGACATAAAGTATTAGTTGCAGATCAAGGTACAATCAGAAAGAAGAGATAATGAAAAGAAAAGAAAATGATAAAAAATGAATATGAATCTTAAGTAAAACATTATGCCATTCAAAACAAGGTTCTAACTACATATATGAATTATGATTAATTACATGAAATAAGACAATTCGAAAACCCGAGAAATTAGACTCTAATTAAGAATAGAAACAAAACAGAAAATATTAAAGGATGAATGAAAGTCAGGATGACAGTTTGAAAAACAAGGTTGCATGATAGTCTGGACATACAGCCTCAATGACAGTCCGGATAGACAACCTGAATGACAAAAAATGATATAAACTAAGGAAACAAGCAGACTAAATGATCTTGACTCCAGCTGGTTAATGCATATGACCATATAGTGCAAGAAAAGTAGTAAATGGACGGTTAAAAATATGAAATAACAAAAATCTATCTATACTAATAATTATCTAAGGAAAGAAACCATTTATATTGTATAATAAAACAAAGCTGAAAGGTAAACTAATTTAATCTACAGCTATAGGAAAATTAACAGAACTGAATTTAATCATAAACTAAGCTTTGAACTACTAGAGAAATACAAATTCTAGCTAATTGCAAATGGAAAACTAAAAGACAATATAAAGGGAGGTATGCACGACCGGTCATTTAGATTCTGTAAATGTAAATTACATATAAACTACAGAAAAGAAATTGTAGAAAAGAAAACAACATCTACAGGAAACCAAGTTAAATACAAATACTGGAAAATAAACTATTTATTTGCAAAAAATAAATACAAAAGATACATAAAAGAACTTCTGGTTGTTGAGGGGCCTTCCGAACAATTAGAGATGTGAATATAGGTCAATCAGCCACCCACAAAAGATGAAAACATATATCCACAGCTGAAACAAAGATTTTTTATTAAACTGAAGCAAAGTTTTACAAAGAGTTTTTCTCCCCTCCTATTCAAAATCAAAGAGGTATTTATAAGATGATTACAATGGATATCAGGTTGACCACCTCTTTCTAAAAATAGAGGTTCATTATTGTTGTAACAACTACCCACGATTTTAGAAAACAGCCAACCGAAATTGCTGGAAAAGTTGGTTTCAAAGAACCACGATTTTCTCCCAAATGGCTATGGATTTGGCAAACATTCCTCACTGTCACCGAAATGGGCCTATCCGGCACGAAACCCATCTGCCATAATTTTCAATTTCTCTTTTTTTTCCCCAAAAATCAATCCCGAAAATCAACTATCTGTTAAAAACACGTGGTTTGCATGGGCATCTGGATGAACGTCCAGATGACCTGTAACCAAGATTTCTTCATAAATCCAGATTCTGAGTGGATTTTCTGCAAGTTTGTTGGTCAAATTGATGTTTGGGTTCTATATTGTTGAACTGTGGCTAAATTCCATTGATTGGGTGCGTCATTCTCTCGTGCATTCAATTCACAGTGCATGAGTCCATTTCTTGTGCGTTAGTTAACTCACGGGCTGCATAAAACAGTTACCATATATTAATCCATAGCAAATAAAAAATGATCATATGTTTAAAATAATGTGAACTGGATTGTTTTATGGTCAACGCATGCATAATATATATGGTTTAATACTATTTTCAAAGTTTTAAAGAAAACGTGACTATGTTTCCAATCCACTTGTTTAATGTAAACAAATTTATTAATAGTATTAGAACATTGACAATGTATTAATAGTTTTAAAATGATGTATTAATGTAAACAAATTTATTAATAGTTTAAAATATTCTCAATTTCATCAGAGAGTCATGGTTTTGATTTATTCATGAAGGATCAACAAGACTAGCAAGAAATGGAAGATAACGGTTAAGCCCAACTAGTAGACTAACATGCAATCAAATCTAATTCATAACTTAGGATCGAAAGAAGGGACTAAATGGAGTGCAGAATGCCTATTATTTGAAAAATACTACATTTAATACATAAAAATAACACATTTGTCTTATTTTACATTTACAATATTTTAATTAATAAAATAGAGTAAAAGACAACCTTATTGAACATAAATGTATTAAATTACAGTAAATGGGTTGAAAATTAATGTAAATAAGACCATTATAAAAGACAATTTTGAGGCCAAACATACCCCCATACCAAAGGTATGGCACGTCCTTGTGCCATGAATGAATCAGAAGTGGTCTTTCATTTATTAGAGAACTTTGCTTGATCATTAATAGGAAATATTTCAGCAAAATGAAGCCATCTTTATTACTACGTGAAAACTAGAACTTAGAAAAAAAAAGTTATGTTATGAGATGACCAAAACAACTTCGTATTATTTAATATTTATTAATACATACCATTCCACCACTAGTAATAATTCATGCTTATGAAGACCATATAAATTAATTGAGACTCCCTTACACCCAGACCAAAGGTATGGCACGTCCTTGTGCCATGAATAAATTAAGACTGGTTTAAAATGGAAAACCTGAGGGTATAGTTAGTAAAGCCTATAGGAAACTAGTCATCCCTACTACTTCTCAAAGGTTTATCGTTATTCAAGTAATTATCGACAAATTTTGCATTTCAAGTTCATTAGAATCCTAATTTTATGGGTCCCACTTCTAGGATAGTTATATCCTAGGTATAGTATGAGTTAGACAATAGGGTCTTAAGTGAAACTTACAAACATTCTCAAATGGTTGATTGATGGAGTTCATTTTCTTTATATCAACCATGCATACCTTCCTCTAGTAGACCCACAACAACCTTTATTATCACAAAGTCATTTTCATATTTTTTTCTTTTTTTTAGAATTTTTCTCTCTCTTTTTAACAAGCTGTTCTCCCTAGGTAGATTCTCCTCTTTCAGTTGGGCCTGTTCAGTACCCCATTGGGTTTACCTTGTCATACCATAGGCTAGTACCTGCTTCCAGTGAGCCTGTTCAATACCTCGACGGGTTAACCTCTTAAACATGTTTTCTATCAGGGGCTCTTGTCCCAATGTTTCCAGTTCCTATAGATATTCGGAAAATTATTTTTCCTATGAAGGAGTAGTGGGGGAGTAGCTCTGAAAACCATGCTACATGGTGGGATGGTATATGGATTGGAGGACAGCTAGTCTTCTTTTTTATTATTATTATCATGGAACCAAAATAAAGGACGCAAAAGGAATCTACTGAATCAAAGATACACACGATTAATGGATTTAGTTTAAAGTAGATGAATCCATAAGATAATGAATGAAAGGTGTCTCTAGTCCCAAAATTCGTCTTCTTTCATATAGAATTATAGTAGTGTTCCCTCACAAACTAGAAATTTCATTCACCCTTATGCTACCCTATAGTAAAGATGCTTAAATAACAATCCTTGATAATGAAGCTAGAATGTACGAGTGAACTCTAGGTTTTAGGTCAACCTTAATTTATGAAAAATCCCCATGATGTTTAAAGTTGGTCTTCAGTAACTGGTATAATTAGAAATATGCATGTATGAAAGTGAATAGATATAAAATTGTTTTGGTTTAGTCACTAACATGATCTTTTTCTTAGTTCTTTTATTTGAAAAAGAAAACAAAAAAAAACAAAGTTGCATTATTCTCTAAACTAAGGATGCAACATTTTATTTATATACATATTTCCCTACCCTAAGAAGAAAGAAAACGTATTTATTCAAGTATAAGATTTTCTAATGAAACCAAGTGCAAAGAAAAAAGATGATTGTACCTTTATCCACATATGAAAAGCTTGTTGCAGCCATTACATGAATGTGGAAGTTCAACCAACTTACTTCTCTTTGCATCAATAGGTGTTGAATGAAGAAATGGTATTGCGATCGAGTTACCTCCTGAAACCATTTTTCGATGTAGTATTGGTACTCACCTTCCTTCGCTATGTCATACAAATACTCTTCTTCTAGTTGAGATTTTGTTTGGGCATATGATAGATCTATTAGCTTGCATGTAAAGAACTCTTTAATTTCTAGTTTCTGTCCTTCGGGTGTAATCCTCAATGTATCAGCTTCTTTTGCAGTCTCGCAAAGAACATCATTTTGTTGTTCTTGGGATTTTGGTTCATCTATTATTTTGAGAGAGGTTGATAATCTCTCAACTGTTGTCAAGATGGTTTTTACCTGGTGAGAATCCTTCCCAGCTGCTGCTAGGATTTGAGAGAGTTCTATCATACTAATGGACACCTTTGAATCCATTTGGTAGGTCGATAGGTCCTGCTTCACAAAAGGATTAGTCTTTGGCATTGTTACAACACCCAAAAATATTATGTGTTTTTTTCTCTATTTTTTTTTTAAAGATTATATACTACTAAAGCAAATTTACACAATCACGTCACACTAAAACACCTATCCAAAATTAACTTGTGGAAAGTAAATCTAGAAAACGAACAACAAGGATTCGGGGCACCCCGCTATAGTGGATGCGCATGCTCTTCCCTCTCATCTCACCATTCACCCCTCCCCCTTGTTGTGTAATGTAAAATAAATATATCTACCAAAAATCTAATCCCTTTAGAACCTCCTCGGCAATGGCACCAAAATGTTGGGTAAGATATGCACTATCTAATTCAACACTTCATTGTCAAATCAGGAAGGGAGCTTGTGAAATGAAAACACTATATGTGTAGGATTAAAGTTTATTCTAATCTAAGATAACTAGATATGCAAATTCACTGATCATCCAACTACATGATGTTAAACTACAAGCATGACTATCTTGAATTAAATGTAGGACTCCAATATATTCTTATGAAAGCAGGGAAACTATTTGACAACTAGAATTCAAATCTAATCTATTGTTATGCTAATCTATTCTATGGAAGGGAATTGCACATACTAATCTAGAAAGCGGTCACTTGGTTCGAAAGCGAATTAACTAATGAATGAAAAGCTAACTACTTACAACAAGTTATCTGATTTATGTTATAAATTGGAGACTATTCCATGTATTCATGAGTAAACTCCTATCTAAGAATGCAAGTGCAACTGATTCATGGAAAGCAATGAACTATTTAATTGAAAATTCGTAGAAAGAAAAGCAAGTAAATTTGGATTCATAGAAAGTAAAGAAAATATTATTCTATAAACCAAGCGTAAATAAATGCGTTGCAAAATAGTAAACTAATAAAAGTAAACTAAACTTGGGGTTTAAGAATACCTAAGTAAACCTAAGCATATTCAAATGGCTAGAAATAAATTAAATTCTAGAAGCAAGTAGGAAACTTAATAAATTTTATTCTATTTCTAAATCAAATCCTATCCATGAACATCTTCATTAACTATGTAAATGAGAAAAATAGATCCTATGCTTGAACTAAGATGGATGATCAAATCATGAAAAATAATGCACTTTCAAAAAAGAAATTACCAATTTTTAATCCAAAATCAACCTTAACAAAAATGGAGTAAACTAAGCTAAGACTAAAATTGACGAGTTTTACAACAGCAACAAGTTAAGAAATGAGACAAAGTATTAGCTACAGATCAAGGTACAATTAGAAAGAAGAGCTAATGCAAAGATATGGAAATGATAAAAAATGAATGTGAAGCTTAACTAAAACATGATGCCATTCAAAACAAGGTTCTAACTACATAAACGAATGTTGGTTAATTACAGGAAATAAGACAATTCTGAAACCTGAGAAATTATACTCTAATTAAGCATAGAAAAAAAACATAAAATATTAAAGGCTGAACAAAACTCTGGATGACAGTTTGAAAAACAAGGCTGAATGACAGTCCAGACAGACAGTCTAGAAAGACAGTCTAAATGACCAAAAACAAGATAAAAAAGGAAAAAAGCAGACTAAATGATCTTGACGCCAGCTGGTTAATGCATATGACCATATAGTGCAAAAAAAGCAGGAAATAGACTGTTAAAAAGATGAAATAACAAAAATCTATCTATACTAATAATTATCTAAGGAAAGAAACCATTTATATTGCATAATAAAACAAAGCTGAAAGGTAAACTAATTTAATCTATAGCTACAGGAAAATTAACAGAACTGAATTTAATCATAAACTAAGCTTTGAACTACTGGAACAATACAAATTCTAGCTAATTGCAAATGGAAAACTAAAAGACAAGCTGAAAGGAGGTATGCATGATCGGTCATTTAAATTATGGAAATGTAAATTACATATAAATAACAGAAAACAAATTGCACAAAACAAAACAACATCTACAGGAAACCAAGTTAAATACATATACTAGAATATAAACTATTTACTTGCAAAAAATAAATACAAAATATACATAAAAGAACCTCTGGTTGTTGAGGGGGGCTCCCAACAATCAGATATGTGAAGCTAAATCAATCAGTCACCCACGGAAGATGAAAACATATATCCACACCTGAAATAGAGTTTTTTTATAAAATTGAAGCAAAGTTTTACAAAGAGTTTTTCTCCCCTCCTCTTCAAAACCAAAGAGGTATTTATAAGATGATTACAATGGAGATCAAGTCGACCACCTCTTCCTAAAAATAGAGGTTTATTACTATTGTAATAACTACCCACGAATTTAAAAAATGACTAACCGCAATTTCTGGAAAACGTTGGTTTCAAAGAACCACAATTTTCTACCAAATTGCTATGAATTTGGTGAAAATTCCTCACAGTGACCGAAATGGGCCTATTTGACATGAAACCCATTTGTCAGAATTTTCAATTTCACTTTTGTGTGCCTGAAAATCAACTATCTGTTCAAAACAAATGGGTTTCATGGGCATCTGGATGAATGTTCGGATGACCTGTAACCAAGATTTTTTCATAAATCCAGATTTTGAGTGGATTTTCTACAATATTGTTGGCCAAATTGATGGTTGGGTTCTAGATTGTTGAACTTTGGCTAAGTTCCATTGATTGGGTGTGCCATTCTATCGTGTGTTCAATTCACTGTGCATGAGTCTATTTCCTATGCGTGAGTTAACTCATGGGATGCATAAAATATTTACCATATATTAATCCATAGCAAATAAAAAAGGATCATATGTTTAAAATAATGTGAACTGGCTTGTTTTATGGTCAACGCATGCATAATATATATGGTTTAATACTATTTTCAAAGTTTTAAAGAGAACGTGACTATGTTTCCAATCCACTTGTTTAATCTCAACAAATTGATTAATAGTATTAGAACATTTACAATGTATTAATAGTTTGAAAACAATGTATTAATGTAAGCAAATTTATTAATAGTTTTAAAATGATGATTATTCTATTTTTCACATTTAATATATTCTCAATTTCATCATAGAGTCGTGGTTTTGATTTGTTCATGCAGGATCAACAAGGCTAGCAAGAAATGGAAAATAACTGTTAAGACCAACCAATAAAATAACATGCAATCAAATCTAATTCATAAATTAGGACCGAAAGAAGGGGTTGAATGGAGTGTAGAGTTCCTATTATTTGCAAAATACTACATTTAATACATAAAAATAACACATTTGTCTTATTTTACATTTACAAGATTTTAATTAATAAAACATAGTAAAAGACAACCTTATTGAACATAAATGTATTAAATTACAGTAAAAAGGTCAGAAACTATTGTAAATAATACCATTATAAAAGGCAATTTCACGGCTCAATAATTCCCCATTTTTACCGGGAGGATACTTTCCCCCGAGTGTCGTTATCCTGAACATGTTTCTTTGCATTGAGCATAGGTATGTTATGTTGCTTGGAACTAGTTTGTTTGTCATTGGAAACTCATCTTCTCCTAGATTTGTAACTATAAAGCACTTTTATTCTTTTTCAAGCTTTTCAAACTATCTGAAAAAATCACACACAAAAAAAAAAACCAAAAATCCGGACAAGAAAAGATGTTATCTTTGGCATTAATCGAGTCGTGTCACCTTCGAACAAAGCACTGTATATCACATCCGTTGGTTGGGTTATTATTTTGAGTTTAGGTGTTGTACTCATTTCTTTTAGTTTATCTCCACCGACTAGTTAAGCTTCCAATCCCTATGGAGCCGTTGTTGATGCCTCTTGTGTCACAGAGATGTCCCAGTTTTGTATATCGAGTCTATGTGGCCTACATTCAATCACAATTTTCCTTTGTGCTCTTATTCGAAGGAATTTGAAGCATGAATGGACCATTCCTCATTTGTCTTTTCTTTGTATGTCAGCCATTCCCGGTACTATTATTGGTTCATGCACATCTTGTTCAATTCCTTTCACATTATATAGTGTTACTGAGTACCTCATGCTCATTGATGGGGGATTCCTTAATGCACTCCTTCCAGCAGATTCCATCCCATTGAATACATATCATTTATTTTGGGATATGAGTCTAGAGTCATTTGAGTGCCTTGAGACTTACAGTCATCAGTGGTAGGTTCTCTCGCCATTGACAGTTTTGGGAATACATCAATTTCCCATGATCGATGGATTCTTTCAAGTGTTTGACCTTAACAAATCTATTCACACTTGTTAGATTGCACTCTAGTACCTTTACTCCCATTTTCATTATCAGTGGGTGATCTCGCGTCTGTTAATGGTATACATCAATGACCAGTAATCAGACGATGGAATACTACGCTCGACCTTGGCAATTATATTCACATAGTAGGACATGTACTCATAGAAATTTGTGTAGAAGACTTTCCATATTGGCGGCATTCCATATATGCTACCTCCTTGATCGTGCCAGTGTTCCTGATATTTCAGCTCTTGTGATTTGATTCTAGTGTATGTCAGATATCTTCAACCATTATGGAGATCTTGATCCTTTGTATATCTTCAGTTTATATGGAGATATTGATCCTTTGTATATCTTCATCATGGAGATTCTGATCTATTATATATTGTATGTGACGATGACCACACATGTAACATTTTGTATATCATGCATGTTCATAGCCGTTGTACTCTTATGTATCCAGGACTACTTTTTGCAGTCATATCATAGATATTAATGATTGTACTATACTGAATGATGGATGGTTCTTCCACTTGGTTCTTCATCACAACACTTCTAGGATGGATTTATAATGTATTTTGGCCATCATGTTACCCCTCTGACCTCACACATTAGGGGGCATTTGTTACAGTTGATTTTACAACACATGGTTGATCACACATTTATGGACTTCCCTATCCCTCTGCAGACTCTTTGGACCCCATGGACCAATATTGTACCTTTGATGTTTCCAATATCATCCCTAAAACCACCTGTTATTTTTTGTATGTGACTTTTAATCCCTTTCTTGCGTTTATACACAGATGTTGACCTCAAACCCACGTACATCGGGATGTGTGCATAAGTCAAAATATTTTTGGAGTTTTTCTTGATGTGTGTCCAAACCACTTATCTCTTGGCCTTCCATATACCTCGAGATCGCTCAAATTTTACCCTCCATTACCCCTTTGGAGTACTATATAAGTAACCCCTTCGATACATTGAAGAAGGAGGAATTGAAGAGCAAGAAAACTATAGTCCATTTTTGTCGTAGCTTGCTTATACTTGAGTCTACATATTTTTGTCCCTTTGGAGCATGTTTTTTTCTTCCCAAGCTTGCCTTTTCTTGTGAGCTTTATATCGAGAGATGGAATATTGATGTGTTGGAGGCCTAGGAGGACTCAATTTCTTCGGTTCGTAGATGTGTCGACAGAGGTTGTCACTTATGTAATGTTTTATTTGATTAATAGAAATATCTTTTCTTGTCCAATAATGTGCATTTAAATGAATATTGAATCCATGGATGTGTTTAATTTCTTATACATTTTTTATTATATATGCTAGATTATATCTAACACCATATTATATAGCATGCTGGTCTTGTTTATTGTTGTTGAGAGAAAATTTCTAACACAAGCGGGATTAGAAAAAGCTCAATGGGGATCTACCTCAACCATCTAGAATAAGGTATGATTCAAGATCCTTTAGTGTTCTATGTTTTATTTCTCTTGCATATTGGGAAGGGATTGATTTCTGTGGTTTCTCTATCTATTGTGGTACACCCCAAGCCATATGAAGTTTCTCTATGTAAAACTGATAAACCCAATTGGTAGTTGTTTTGGTTGTGTCTTGTTGTGCATTTTTCCATGTGTGACCCGTGGCTATATAGCCTGTGAATCTAAAATATTAGCTGGCTTGGGTGAATATAATTTGAAACCCAGTAGTGAGATGGCTTAGCTGAGTGCCTAATAAACCCATATGTTGGCATGGCCGGTCATTAATTTAAATGTCGTCTTGACTATGTGTAGTCTATGAAACCCAACGGTTAGCTAGATTGACTGAATAGCCCATGGAACCCGACAGTGAGATGGATTGGATGTGTAGCCTTTGAAACCCATTTGTTTGGCTTGTTTTCCTACAATTTGATAAACCCAACCGTGTGTTGTCTTGGCTAGACAGTCTATGAAACCCAACTATGTATTGGCTTGAATCTATGTAAAATGATCTCACTATGTGTGAGTATTTTGTTCCCTAGTTCCTTGTGGAATTCATTCCCTTCTCGGGGGTGGAAGTTGAGTCGAGAGATTAATGAACACAACTGGCCTATGGTTGGGTGGAATGTTGCAGTGACATAGCTAGTTGTGGGGCAGCTTCATCTTCAATATAAGTATTATTTGTTATTCTTATTTATGCAATTTATTTGATTATGAATGAATTGAATATGATAAATGCTTGATAATTATTTCAATAGAGTTTACTGTTGTAAAATGTTCCTGCATTTGCGTCTGTATATTCCTTATATGTTTCAATGTTTTTTGCTTATGATCATGGAGGCTAGAATCCTAGTTAGAGAGTCAAAAGGAATCTAATTAAGTGGGAGGCAGAATAGAGAAGTTGAAACAAATAACAATGTTGTTTTTTCGCACTCTGGGATCCACCTACGAAAGGCAGAAGGAATAAGGTGGAAAATAGGAAAAAAGACAAGAAAAAATGTTGGTTTTTTGCACCCATAATATTCCCTCAGAAGGCAGAAGTCAGAAGCGGAAAAAGATACAGAGATTCTAAGGAAAAAGTGTGTTTTCCACACCGTGGGATCCGCCTACGGAAGGTGGAAGGCGGGAGGTGGAAAATGGGAAAAAGGTTAAGGAAAAACGTTGTCTTTCTGATTTTCAAGATCTGCCCATGGGATGCGGAAGGAGGAAGGAGGAAAGGAGGAAGGAGAAAGGTGGAATGTGTCTGAATAATTCCGTCAAAATTTATGTTTTCGATTACTGAGTTCCACAGTGGAAGGCGGAAGGTGAAAAGTGGATAAATGATTCCGTCAAAAGTTAAGTTTTCGATTCACAAGTTCCAAAGTAGAAGGAGGAAGGCAACAAGTGGTTTGAATAAATCCATCACACATTATGCTTTTAGTTCGTGGGTTCCATAGTTGAAGGCATAAGGGCAGAAGTAGGAGTGCGAAAGGGACAGGTTCAGTGTGGAAATAATCTTTTTGGTTACATAGTGGATCTGTCAGGAGCGGAATGAATGTTACAGTGGTTTTTAATCCTAAGAATTAATATTAAAAGATGTTAGATGACCCATGACTATGTTAAATAGAAATAAGTAATACATTTTAAATTATTTCTCATATTGTTACACCGAGATTGTGTCATGTTGAGCCATGTGTTAACCCTATTCCTAATCCCTAAAGTTCTCTCTACTAAACTGGGTTGATTTGATGTTGTTTTTACCTTTTTTACCCTCTCTATATAAGCCAACACTTTTTCCCTTCATGCTAGGTGCACTGGTGATGCTCTTTCCCTTCATGCTAGGTGTGCTGGTGGCACTCTTTCCCTTATGCAACGTGCATTGGCACTCTATGTCCTACTGCTACGTGCACTGGTGGTGTTTCAAGGGAAAAAACGTGGTTTTGAGGCCCTTGTTGAAGGTGGATGAGGTGGAGGATTATCCTTATTATCTAGGTAAGATGGCATTTGGTTCCTAACCTATGGGGAATATCCCTTAGACCCCTCCTTCTAATACTCAACCTACTCTATCCATTTATCCTTATGAATTAAACTCTCTCTCCATGGTGAAGGAAGGAAGGACTATGGTACTCTTATGCTGGTGGAATTTCTAAGTGATCCCCATCATCCTTTGCAAGGCTTACTAGATTTCTTTGGAGGCTTTGGCTTAGGTTTTTTGATGGAAGGTTGCAATGTTACGGCTAGGTTGTGGCACTCATTTTTTATGTAATTCTATGTATCTCCTTGATTACATTAATACAAATCTCTTTCCATAAACATTGTTGTGTTGATGATGTTTATATATTTCTTCCTTAACTGTTATCTTATATCAATTCATGTTTAGATACGCATGTTGGGTTTTATATAGACTAGATTAATTCACCTAATATTTAATTATCAACCGCGGTTGTTAATATTAGAGTTGATAAAAAATCTATGCATAGGTAAAAAGGCTCCTAGGGTGTCGTGGATATATTCTAATAAACAAAAGATCGAAAGACCCAAAAATGAGTCAAACTCCTAAAATTATCTAAGTAATTGGACTGGAATAGAATATCAAATTCTAAACATCTACTGAAAGGGAAGACATAAACAATAATACCTATAACTTGAGACACTAACTCATACATAAAAATAAATTATAAAAATGGAACTGACAAATAACCAACTAACTACTCCTTAAGCAGAAGGCTGGGGTAAAAGACAACTTAACTTATAAAGAATAGAAAACTAAAAAAGCAAGTAGAAAACTTAATAAAGATAATAAACAGAAGCAACTAGAAAACTTAATAAATATATTTAAATTCTATTTTTCAATACACACATAAAAACAAGAATGATTCCTATGATTACAGATAACTTAACTTCCTCTTCAAAATAGTACATCTAACCCTAAACTCTAAATGCAAATGAACATGACCATGACATAAAAAAACAATGAAACAAAATCAGTATTTTAATATTCAAGGATTAAAAATAACTTAATTCATATATAAAATAAAAAATGATAAAACCTTAATCAATAACTTAAAACAACCAAACTTTAATTGAAATGCTTAAATAAAAATACCAACTACAAATATGATCCAAAGATTGACAAAACAAAACTAGGAACAATCTGAAAAATGCATAATAATAGTAAAAACAGAACCAAGGGTTAAATGAAATACTGAACAGTAGGTCTGTAAAGGGTGACTGAATGGCATACTGGACAAATAGTCTAAATGGCGGTCTGTACAGTAAAAAAATGGTAAAAACTAACCTAAATGAACTAATTATTCAACTGAAGTTATGCATTTCTAAAACCTAATGCATATAATTAATAAACAAACCTATTTAACCACGAAATTAACTTCAAACTAATACTTTAAACAAAAAGAAAACATTGTATTGTAAACTAATTAATAAAATTGAAATTAACTTGAACAAACTGGAAATTACCTTAAACAAATTCATGACAGAAAAATAAATAAACAAAACTGAATTTAAATTAAAGAGAACTATTCTATATAAACCAATTCGTAACTAATCAAAACTAAATTCAAATGGAAATAAGCTATTTTACTTGTCTGAAACTAAAAACTGAAAGCAATACTAGAATGAAATGACTAACTAGAAACAACTAACTAAAAACTAAAGACTGAAAGAAAATGAATGAAAGTAAATGACTAAAAGTAAAACTATGCATGCGTGTACTTATTTAATTACTGAAATAAAACTAAACTAATGCGATACAAGAAATAAAATACTTATTTAACTACTAAGAGGAAACTAAGTTAATACAATACCAGAAATAAAATAACATCTAATGAAAACAAATGGGAATTAAACTAGATTAACTAAAATAGAAAAGAAAGAACTAAATTAAAACTAATATAATGAACCTCTGGTTGATGAGGGGCCCTCCCAACAATCAGGGGTGAAATCTGCTAATTCCTACTCAAATGCAATCTTTAATACCAATGCATACAACTCTTTATTCAAATACAAAAATAGAATTACAGTGCTTATAGAACTATGACTAACTCTCACTCTGAATAACTAACTTTCTCTTCATTCAGAGACTAATATATATAGTTTTACATAATAGATGAGAAAGTTGAACCTAAAGGTCAACTGCTCTCTAATTTTAGGAAATATTTAAAGCACATAATTGATTTGCAACCAACGCAGGGTATGGCTCATCATTCAGCGTGATCGTGGCATAACATTATGAATCTGCTCCTTCTTTTGCATGGACATGCTTCTATAGCGTGGTGTGATGTTCTTCCTTCATGTGGAGGATGGCATGTTGTTGAGCGCAGGTTCGTACAAAACAACAAGTCTCTGGACGTAGGCCATTATATCCCTTAAACGCATAGGTTTACGAAAGTTTAGTATTAAATCAGAGGAAACCATGAGTTAACAAGAAATGTCCATTCCTTTGAACGCGTGGATAATGAGCAGCTAGGTGATGATCCTTCCAGAGGATGAGTTAAATGCATCGGTCAAGCACGGAGATGGTTGGTGTGATGGAAAGCTAAGGAGATTACATGTTGTTTCATGTTTAAATGCCCAAAACTGATTATGGACAATGTGCAAGCTGATAAGCGAGTTGAACAGTGAGCTAAATGGAACACTAAACTGCGAGGTAGATGTATAGTGCGTCGATCTAGGGAACACATGGAAAATTATCAGTGAATCTCACGTGGCGGATGGATGACGAGATAAACGCCAAGCTGGATCGTGAGCTGAACATATGGTGCGAAAGGAAGGATGAATACATTTTATTGTTAATTTGCCCAAATGAACTATAAAATATGTAAACAAACATACATATCAGATAATACATTTTAAAATGCTTTAAATAACATAGTTTTGAGTTAATAAAATCATAAAAATGATATTAATAACCATAACTATAATAACATCAAATTTGGTCTTACCTTGTGTCGAAATAACGATCTCTATGACATAAAACATACTAAAGATAATAAAATATTTGTTTAAATATGTTATTAATTGTCAAAAATGATAACAAAATGAGGCTCAACATTCCCCCAAACCAGAGAAATGTCAGGTCCCACTGAGAAAAAAGAAAAATGATTAAGGAAGAAGGCAAAGTTGCACTAGTAACTACCTTCTACTTGGCAAATGAAAGAAATAATTTAAACTTTAATCTTATTAAAGGAATATTTATTTTATGTCAAAATAGAAAAAAAATGATGATGGGATAGTAGAAGATTTATATTTCTTAGGAGACCATACTATTATAGCATAATTCAAAATATGTATCTTTTAACAAGCATATGCATTGGATTAATTAATTTATAAAGTTTATAACAAGTTCAACCATGTCCAAAGTAAAACTTTGGAGAGTTTGAAAATATATCACAAATGCATAAATGACATTGAAGAAAAATAGTTTTCATGTGTATTTAGATAAAGAGATGCTAATAGTAAAATGATAAAAAAAGAAATTTTAAGATCAAAGCATCCATACAAAAATAAAAATATATTCAAGAACAAAAATTTGGTTGACAAATTTCAATCATCCATGCTATAATACCACAATATCTCATTCAGACCATTATCTAAATCATCAATCGGATCCTTTGTAAAGTCTTCCATCAAATTTCTTCATACTTTTTTCTTTAAAAACATGCTTCATGTTACAACCTGAAAACACTTTAACATTTGTTAGAGACAAGCAATTTTGTCATAAAAAGATAAAAGAAGACAAATATTTTGTTCTGAATCATTAGTCCAATCCTAATCCTCCCCCAAACCAAGGATATGGCATGTCCCCATGTAAAGGAGAACAATAGTGTATTTTAGATAAAGAAAAGTGCAAGTATGCTATCATTATTTTATAAAGAAAAGAAAAATTAACTAGTAAAGGAAAGTTATTCAGAGATGTATATTTATGAAAAATAACAGTGCAGAGAAAGACCATAGAAAGAGATAATAATATATTTGAAAGAATTCCATAGGAAAAGCTAGGCATCTATGCCTCATTGTAAAGATATATTGTCATCATCAAATACTTTAAGTTTACCCCGGAGTGTGTGAGAGATGTAACTATGGGTCCCATTTCTAGGATAATAAATCCTAGGTATGGATTGAATTAGATGGCCAACTTACATCGATTCTAAAGTGAAAGTAATGAGAATGGGCCTTAAAATTTGATTATAATAATTTTTCAAAGATTTTCTGTATATGATCATTATTTACGAATCATGTGCATAGTAGTGCATTAAGCAGACCTCTTTACCTGATATTTCCCTGTTGCTAGCAAGCCTATTCAGTACCCCAGTGGGTTTATCTTGGTACCATGCAAGTATAGTCCTGCTACCAGCAAGCCTGTTAAGTACCCCAGCAGGTTTATATTGGTACCATGCAAGTATAGTCCCACTGCCAACGACCCTGTTCAGTACCCCTATGGGTTTACTTGCATTTATCGAGCTTCCTGGTTTTAAGTTATTACATAGCATTGACCCGCTACCAGTAGGCCTGTTCAGTACCCCAGCGGTTTTTCCTTGTATATAATGATATTAAATATATGGAAGCCGATTGGTACTAGAGCGTTATAAGCCCTGCTAAAAATACATAATTCAATTTTACAGAAATAGACTTACAAATAGCTTTTCATATAGGCCTTGATCATAAATCATGTCAAAAGAGAATAACTTAAAGCTTTTTTTTAACCTTAGAATCCATCCTTTCCAGAAGAGATAAGTAATGTTCCCCAAAGGTA
The DNA here is from genome assembly GCA_001517045.1 of Pseudotsuga menziesii. NCBI lineage: Eukaryota > Viridiplantae > Streptophyta > Pinopsida > Pinales > Pinaceae > Pseudotsuga > Pseudotsuga menziesii. The sequence goes on from LPNX010844428.1 coordinate 245,527, forward strand.
AAAAGAATTCCACCTACTCTTGAGTTATCACAAAGAGATATTTGAGAGACATGTTTTGATAACAAGTACAAGATGAACTAGTAATCCATAGGCACAAGAAGAACGATAATGAAAATAAGTCTTATCAAGCACTGTTCGAAATAACAAATCAAAAGTATACATGTTTGAATCAAAATACCAAAAGCTATCCGAATCATAAAATGAGCGATTAAAAAAGATACAAGGAGTTATCTTTTAATTGTCACTACAAACCTCAAATTAGGAAGAATTAAGATACCTTACGAGCATAATTACCTTTTCCAGATAATACTTCATGAGCTACTTATAGAGATAAATTATCCATGATCAAACTGCAAAACCACTTGTTAGATGATTCAATTTATTCATAAAAACATAGAAAGAAAATTAGTCGCATGTAATTTATTTTATCATAAATGACTCTCATTTATTCATAGAAGCAAAAACATATCTACATATATACAAGTGATAATAACCCAAAATAATTTCATGGATTAGGAGGAGAAGGAATAACTTCTTCTTCAATCAATTCCATTTCTCTATGTTGTAAAACGTTTTGTACGAAATCATGTCTAAATGTTGGTTGATGATAAAGCCTAAGTCTATGTCCATTCACTATAAAGGAAACTTTTGAGCCATCAATTGCTTTAATTTTTACCTATCCATTGTCAAAAGTTGTAACTACCTCATAAGGGCCCAACCAACGGGTAGTTAATTTTCCTTTAAATTTTTTGAACCGTGAATCAAATAGTAATGCCTAATCTCCAAGACTAAATTGCTTTTGCTTGATAAATTTATCATGCCATTGCTTTCGTTGGATTTGTATTAGCATGGTTATTTGGAGTGCATCCTATATAATATCATCTAATTCATTAATATATAGGATTCATTGTTTCTGCGCTTCATCCAAATCCATACCTAACTGTGCTTCCATACGAAAGGTTTTAACTTTAAATTCAATAGGTAAAATGACTTTTTTTCCATACACTAACTCATAGGGGTATGTCTGGCAGTATTTCTCCATGTTATTCTATAGGCCCATAAAGCCTCGGCAAGTCTATCTGCCCAATCCTTATGATGTAAGTGAATGGTCTTTGTTAAAATAGATTCTAATACTTTATTGGTTGATTCTACCTGGCCATTAGCTTGACGATGGTAATGTAAGGACTTACAATTCCGGATACCATACTTCATAGTGAGCTCTTGCATTATTTGGAAGTGAATTGGGTACCTTGGTCTATGACAATTTCTCTGGGTACACTAAATTGAGTAAATATTTATTCGTATATGAATTCTACTATAGATTTCTCTGTAGCCCTAAATAAAGATTTAGCTTCTACCCATTTGGTAACATAATCTGTATAAACCAAGATATATTTCTTTTTACAAGACATGGGAGAGATTGGTCCTACAAAATCAAGATCCCATTTTTTGAAAGGCTCAATCATGACCTTTGGTTGTAAAGGAATTTGGTTGGATGTTGTGGTTCTACACATTCTTTGACAACTATCATATCCTTTGACATACTTGGAAGCATCCTTAAAAATGCTTTGCCAATAATAATGAGAGTGCAGTACTTTGTATGCTGCCCGTTTGTCTGAAAAGTGGCCTCCACATGGTCCATCATGGCATGCTCGGAGGATGTCTGTCATTTCATCCTCTCACACACATATTATAATAATAAGATTTGGGCCAGTGTGAAAGAGGTCATTATCAACCTAGGAATAGTTATAACTTTGTACTATTATGCGGCGTTTCTTGTATGGAGCCAAATGGTGTGCTACTTTTCTAGTCGCTAGATAGTTTGCAATATCAGCAAACTAAGGGGTTTTAACAGACACAGTGAACAGATGTTTTTCAAGAAAAGTATCATCAATAAGTTTAGTATCACTATTGTGTTGTATACGAGAAAGAAAATCTACTACTAAGTTTTCTTTACCAGGTCAATCAATTACGCTAATATTAAATTCTTGCAATAGAAGAAGCCACTGTGTAACTCTACCATTGGTGATTGGTTTATTCATTAAGAATCTAATGGCAGAGAGATCAGTGTGCACAAAAACTTTGTACCTTGTAATATAATGGTGGAATTTATTAATAGAATAAACTACTGCCAAAAAATATTTTTCAGTAACGGTATAGTTTAATTCGGCAGGAGAAATATTGTTGCTAATAAAATAGATGGCATAAGGTGATTGTCCTTATTGTTGGCCTAGGACTCCTCCTATGGTTGTATCAGAAGCATCAATAGATATATGAAAGGGAAGGGTCCATTCAGGGCCCCTAAGTATTGGTTCTACTTATAGTTTAGCTTTTAAAATATCAAAAGAATTTTGACAAGATTATGTCCATTGGAACTCTACATCTTTTATGAACAATTTAAACATTGGTGTGGCTATCTTCGTAATGTTTTCAATAAAATGGTGGTAATAGCAAACATGACCCAAAAATATTATAACCTCCTTCTGGGTTTTTAGAGAGGGAAGTCCAACTATTACTTCGATCTTAGAAGGGTCTACTTTAATTCCTTGAGTAGAAATATGGTGTCCTAGAACTATACCTTGTGTCAGCAACATTTTACACTTTTCATGACTAAGAGTTAAGTTTGTCTCTTGACATCGGATCAAAAATTTCTCAAGTTTGGAAAGAGCTTCTTGAAAAGTATTACCATAGGCTATAAAATCATCCATGTATACCTCAACACAGTCATGTATAAGATCATAAAAGATGCCTAACACTGCTCGTTGAAAATTAGTGGGTGCATTACATAAGCCAAATGGAAAAACTCGATAATAAAATGTCCCCCAAAAACATGTAAAGTGGTATTATCTTGACCTTTGGGTGCTATTAGGATCTAATTGTATCCACTATATCCATCAAGAAAGGAAAAATAGTGCTTACCTGACAAGGTATCTAATACTTGGTCAATAAAGGGAAAAGGAAAGTAGTCTTTAAGAGTGTCTTTGTTTAGTTCCCTAAAATGAACAAAATTAATCCATTTCCCTATAACTTTATTCGGAACTACTACTAGAGGAGACACCCATTTGCTATCGAAAATAGGATAGATGAAATCGGCGGTAAGGAGTTTTTGTAAGGATTCATCCTCCTCTGAGGCTGTCTTACAGGCAGTATATTTGGATCCATATAAATGTGGTCATTACAAGTGTCAGGGTGTGTACCCTTCATATCAGTGTATTCCCATGCAAATTATCCAACTTATTTTTTAAGAACCTTAAGTAGTTGAGCTTGTTGATCTTCACTTAATCCTGCATTTGTGTGCATAACTTTTTTAGGGAAAACTTCACAAGGTATGGTGAAAGGTCATGTATGCTCTTCGATGGTGAAGACACAAGGTGATTCTGTAAGCATTGAGAGATCCATAGTTTCTTGAAACTTATCTCCAAATATTTGATCAAATTTAGCAAACGACTGAGGAAAATATATACTAGTGGTGAAGGAAATAAACTTATTCAATACATTCTCAGTGGTCTGCTCCTGTAATTCCCAGGAGAAATCACTAGGAAAGGAAAGGTCATCAAAATATTCGTCCCCAAAGGAACAATTTAATCACCAGGAATTTTCAGTTATTGGTCGTGCTAGGGGATATAAAATAAGTCTTTGGGTGGACAACCCATTGGAAATGGTCATCTCTCCATCGCTACATCCTATAAAAGCATTGGCAGTTCCTAACCATGGTATTCCCAATATGATAGGATGTCCTTTAAAAGGATCCTTGGATTCTATGACCATGAAGTTGATGGGTTATTCCCATGAAGCTACTGATACAATAATGTCATCTAAGACTCCAACAGGCTTTACCATAGTACGGTCTGCCAGTTCCAAGATGGAAGGGGTAGGTCGAAGAAATTATCCCAACTGTAAAACTTCTAAAATGGTGGTGGTCATCATATTGATGGCTGATCCTAAATCGATTAATGTGTTACTTATGGCAGTGTTATTTATGACTACAGTCACTACTGGGGCTTCTGGATTTTTATATTTTACAATCTGGGACTGATCTTACACATATTCAGAAATTTCTCCTATGTCATGAATTGTAAGGGGGTCTTTTTGTTTCTTCCCTGGATGTTTAATGCATAATTCCTTTATCACCTTGCTATAAATTGGTATGTCTTTAATATCTTGTAATAACAAGATTTTGATATAGATATGCTTTAATTCATTCAAAATATCATACTCAGAGGGAACTACAGGTTTTTCTATTACTAGTCTTACTGGAAATGGAGGAATTCTTTGTTCTTGAATAAGTTCTCAGGGAGGAGGGGTAGGTACTGAAATTTTTGAAATATTCACATCCTCCAAAATGGCATCATTCACTGGTTCATTTGAATCTTCATATTTGTCATTTTCCTCGCGAATGATGACTAATGTTTTGGGTTTATCATTAATAACTCTTCCCGACTGTAATTGAATCTCATGTATAGGTACAATCGAAACAAGGTAGGATGGAAGAATTTGCAACCCAATATTGTTAAGAGCTTGAGTTGGCTTATTATTAGGGTTAGGTATTAGTTGTGCAGGTAATAATGTCGGTTGCAGAGGATTTTTATTCTATAAGTGATGAGGTTGTTGGGTAATGAGAGGAACTGGAGGTACAAATCCAAGCAAATGCTGCTAGAAACTCAATTGATGTTGAGGATAAGGATGACTAGGTGGAGGGATAGGTTGTGACTGAGGATATGGCTATCCGCTCCACCCTTGTGACCAATACTATTGCTTTGGAAATTGAGGAGGAGGATACTGAGGTGGCCAACTATGCCAACTAGGATTGTTCCATTATTGGGGTTGTTGGTATGAAGAGTAATAGGGTGGAGATTGTGGTGGAAAATTTTGGTATATTGGTTGTTCTCTAGATTTCCAAGGAGACCTCCTAGATGTTTAACCTACATCCCCACTCTTATAGATGGCTTGCAATCCAAGAAAGGATGGACAATTATCTGTCAGATGTTCTTCTCTACAGATGTGACATACATAAATGTTATTTAACGAACATTCCCTTTGGGGATGTTTTGTTCTACACCTTGGACATAAAATACTCATTACTGCTCGTTATTCATCTTGCATTTTATTGGCTTGTAAAGCATCTAATTGAGAGCCCATGGATCCTAAGATGTGAGTATTAAAATTCTCCAGTAGGTTACCTAATTCCATCCTTGTAACTCCTCCTGAACTAGGAACATTTCCTCTTATGTTTTTACTATAAGGCTCTCGAAAGTTTTTCCCAACTTTTTCCCTACTTCTAGAATAATTTTTACACATCTCACCGATCTGTGCAACAATATTATGAGAAATATTGTCAGTTGCCATGAGATTAAGACTCTCTAGCAAGTCTTCAAATATTCCCTTGAGAAAAAGTCTATGTACTGCATCTTCTCAAAGGTCATGATACTTTGATTTATGAAGGGTATAAATGAACCTTTCGAGATAATCCTCTAGGATTTTGTCTTCAAGTTGTTGTATCTTAAATATATCGTGTCGAGAGTATTTAGGTTTGCAGTATTCTAGATACTTTCACAAGAATGAGGTTCTCATGTCGTCCCAAGTCCTGATAGTGGATTCACGTAATCCCATGAACCATTGCAAGGAGGAATATTTCAATGTAGGGGGGAATATTTTTAGTTTGTGAGCATCTTGTAGGTAATTATAGATCCTACAAAGAATATCAAACTCAAACAAGAATGTGTCTGAGTCCTCATTACTTTTTCCATAAAAAGTAGGTAAAGAAGAAGGAGGGATGTTTTTCATGTTTACATTCAGTATAGTATCTGGGATAGGGAACCCGAAGGTAGCCTCAGTTTGATTTTCTCCTTCTCCTTCATTGTTTCTATCTTCGTTACGATATTCATTCTCTCCCAGCCCCTCCATATAGGTTGGGTTTTTAATATAAATATACCTAGGAATCTCCTTTCGAGGTGATAATGGAGCGTCCCAATGCTTTGTTTCAAGAGAGATCTTCCTCTGGTCAACCGTTTTCTTATTGAAACCTAGAGGAGAGTAGGTTCTATTGTGGATGTCTCAATTTGTTAGATAATTGTATATGTGGGGTTTCCAAACAGGGCTTTTACCTGCTCAGGATCAACAAGGTCAATAAAGTTCAAACTCCCTACTAGTGAAAAGTTCGTATCCTTTTTTTTTGTGACTAGTGGAGAACTAGTGGTTGATCCTTCTGAATTTATTCCGAAATGAGGTCCTTAGGAACTGTTACCACCTAAGTTGTACTTAGAGGTTGTTTATCAAGTGAGCTTGGTGAACCGGACAAAGATTCTTTGTTCGGACTTCAAAAGACCTTCGAAAGTACTTCTAGGAAGTGCTTGTTGTATTATATCACATGTTCATACCCCCATGGGGGAATCATAATAAATTTTCTAGCATGATAGTGTCTGTAAAAGACTCGGTCTCTTAGAATTTATTTATCAATCCGATCAGCCCAAGGTGTTTTTTCCCTTGGTTATTATTGGTTGTTGAATAAACGACTAATAATTTATGAGTTTTTCACTCCATACCTCCAAAGTTGGGGTGGTTGGCTTGGCATTTAGGCCTTTCGAGGTTATTAGAGTCATGTGTCAATGTATAAACATGCTAGGAATCATGGTTGAGTCATCTGAGCATGTCTAATTCCCCCTAGATTTTTTCAATATTTTCAGTGTTTTTTATTAAAATTTAATTTTTCCAGAACTTAGGCTATTTTTTAAATAGTTTAATTGAAAAAATTGATTTTATAATAAAAGTGGGCCAAATAATCACTTTCAATCATGTAGGTGCTCATTTTCAAGATAAGAGAACCATGTAAACCCATGGACCCACTTTTTAAACGTTTTGAGTGCTTTTTCATCATTCGGGTCAGAAAACCCCAAAAAATCAATTATTGATTTTTTTAATTAATAAAATGATGAATAATGGAGAAAATCCAAAATCCTAGATCAGTGGATTCTCAACCGATTTGATTGAAATCAGTCATATCTGGGCTAGATTGACTGGATCTAACAAATCCTTGACTGAAGGAGGTGATCTGGATAGATCCAGAGTTGATCTTCAACATCCTTTATGGGGAATTGCACCCTGTCTCTCTCCTCCACACATGTGGGCTCTCCTTAAAGCTCTGTGTACTGATGTGTCAGTCTATGGGTTGATGTGTCAGCTCAATCAGCCCCCTGATTGACAAGTAGGCTCAGTTTGACTTCATATCAGCATTGATGGACTCTCCCTCAGCTCTAGTGGTCTATCTCCTTGGGATTTGCGCCCCCCTGGGCTGGATCTCCTATTTTGTGTATAAATAATGTTAGGATATTTAGACACTTAGGAGTTATTTAAGGTCAACTTGTGTAATATATCCGTCAGGTAAAGTGTGTTTCTTTAGTATGCATTAGTATGGATTTGTAAATATTCTAATATGACGGTCACGATATGTTCTATACATAGAGTGATTCGACAGTTCAACTTCTCTTAGATCATACCTACCATTGATCCGTGGATTAACACCTAATTGGTGTATGATCTCTATTTAAAGAACATAGGGGGTCTTTGGCTAGTTGATAGATTATGAGAAACTCATGTAACTTTCTTTCTTTTGCATAATAAATTGCTCCAAGTAGCTATTTGGCTGGGGCCATGGACTGTTTCCCTCTTGAGGGTTTTAACCACGTGATAAACATCGGTGTATTGATATATGATATATTTTTGTGAAGTGGTTTCTCAAGGTGTTCGGTCTTTTGGGAGTACCCTGTGTACCCGAACATGGTATCAGAGCGTTTATGAAGAGCCGCTTTCGGTTTTGATTAAGATCTAGAATCGGTGTTGCTGAAACTTTGAAAGGGTTTCTAGTTATAGATTTTCTATGCATTTGTGGCCTATGGGAGCTGTTCCATTGCGTCCAGAGCACCGTTTCCATTGGGAAATAGTTTTCATTTCACCGAAAATCGTTTCTGTTTGTTCCAGAAACACCCATTTCGGCAAATCCGAAGGTATAATGTTAAATTGCCATATTTGTTTTATTGTTTTTAAATCTCTCATATTTTATCAATTTTATTAATAGATATTTACTGTTTTAATCTCATAATGTTTCCTTCCCTGGCTGCGTATGCTCTTTTCCATGCACCTTGCGCAATCGCAGCGAATCACAAACAGAAAGGGAAAGTTTTTTTTTCTTGTCTTCTTGGCTACGTGTGCTCTTTGCTGTGCACCTTGTGCGATCACAGCAAATTAGAAAGAGCGAGAAAACTTGAAAACGTAGAATTTTTGGGTAAGCTAACCAATATCTAACCCCTTTGTGTGGAAAACGTTTTTTTTTTGTTTTTTTGTTTTTTTTTGTGATTTGCAGAAAAAAAGGCAAGCATGGAGAACGAGAGAGGAGAGTAAAAAAAAAAAAGACCCCCTTCCTCTTTCCATTCTTTTATGTACCTTTTAAACTTAGCTTACTTAGTCCAAAGTTGTTTTATTCCTTAATAGGTCTTGATTTCAAGTCTTATTAAGCTACTTTTTAGTGCATGCAATATCTATTTTCAAGTTACTTTATTGTAAAAGTGCATCCGACATAAACAAAATAAAATAAAAAGTGAGTCACTTAAGTCTTTTAATTTATTCCCACACTATTTAAAAGTAACATTATTGTAAAAGTAAACCTCACTTATTCTACAAAAGTGATTGACTTCAAAGCAACTTTATTGTAAAGTGATTGTCAAAGGTTGATCTTGGGAAGACGGGGGTTCTTTTTTTTAGTTGGTCAAGTTAATATCTACCACATCACTATTGGGGACATCTTCAACATTTTATTTGATCAAGCATAACTTCACCATCCAGAATCAGTTTTTAGTGCCATTTTTTTTAAACAGCATATTTTTTCGAGCTCTTTGCATCCAGATAGTTAGTTTATGTTCTTTCAACCATTATTTTACAGTATGGCTGCCCCTTGTGATATTATACTTACAAGTTCTAACTATTTCTCATGAAAATCTCGTATGGAGAATGTTCTGCGAAGTAGGGGACTTTTCAGGTAACCTCGAGGAAAGAAATAGAACCCACTGATGATGATAAGAAAATTAAATGCAAAAATAGATGTGATGAAGCTCATGGATTGATTGGAATGTCAATCTCTACTGATTTGCGATTCCACATATCTAGAATTGATGAACCTGATTTAGATTGGGAAAAGTTGGAATATGTGTTTGGTAAACACAATGAAATTCGGGATCATCAACTTGAGAATGAGTTGATTTATTTGAATCCAAATGGTTTTTCATGAATTCAAGACTATTTATCTAAGTATAAAACTCTTAGACTCTTATGTGCAGAATGCAAGATTAAGAAAGAAGACAAACAATGTAATTATCATATTCTTTCCAAACATGGACCTGCATATTCTGTTTTGTATCTACATTCTACTCCATGAAAGAATCCTGATTGCAGCTAACATTCAAGAGCCTACTCTTGAATCTTTTTGTGATTCCTTAATTAGAGACCAAGATAATCTCATTCATCTTGGAATAATTAACAATGTAGATACATCTGGGAAAACCTTATTGTCCCAACAGAAAGAAAAGTCCAAGCCTTCCAAGAATTTTTTTTGTTGCAATAATAAGCCAAACAACAAGGGTCCCAAACCCTCTTAGTCAGCTCCTTCTTTAAAAAATTACAAAGGATCCAAGAAAAAAACAAAGAAAACTGAGTGCCATTGTAATTTTTGTCGAAAATATAATCATGATGAATCTAAGTGTTTTAAGAAGATGGCAGCCTTGGAAGCGGTAATGAAGAAGCACCACATCATCCTAGATTCATCTTCAGAATCTAACTCTCATGGACATGCACTTTGTGCTTCTAGTTACTCTTATACAACATCTTCTTCTACTACTTCAATTGAATGGCTCATTGATTCTAGAGCATCTTGTGGCATATGGCTAAGGATCGAGCCATATTTTCTACTAGGCATGAATGTAAAACCAAACAAATATTTGTTGGTGATGATAGATCTCTAATTGTTGTATAATCTAGAACAGTTCCAGTAGAAAATGGTCATTTCAGTGATGTACTATGTGTTCAAAAAATTTCCTGCAATTTGTTATCAGTCTATCAAATTACTCATTCAGGTGAAGGTAAAAAGGTGACGTTTAAACCTCACCAAGTTGTAATCAAGGATTTTAAAAATCCTCAAAATGTCCTTGCTACTGGAACTGTTGATGATATTACCAAGTTGTACAAATTTAACAACTTTGGGTCATCACCTTTTCCTTCAGTTTTTGTTGCTCATATTGATAACTTGAGAAAACTTTGGCATGAGTGATTTGGTCACTTAAATTATCACTCATTGCAACAACTATGTAAACACAATATGGTGACTGGTCTTCCAATGGTATCTTGCAAGGATGGTGTTTTTTCCAGTTGTGTACTCGAAAAACATCATTGGGACAATTTTGACAAACGTGCCTCTTGGCATGCCTCAGTTCCTTTGGAGCTTGTGCATAGTGACTTGTGTGGTTCTCTTCCATCTGCATCCTTTTCTGGTTTCAAATATTTCATAACTTTCATTGATGACTACTCCAAACACACTTGGGTTTACTTCCTAAAACTTAAGAGTGAAGTATTTAACATGTTCTTGGCCTACAAGGCCCTTGTTGAAAAACGATATGGTCATCAAATTATTAAGTTAAGATCTGACAATGGAGGAGAATATGTTAACAACAAGTTCACTACTTTCTATACTGAACAAGGAATCCAACAACAACACACTATTCCATATATAGCACAACAAAATGGTGTAGCTAAACGGAAGAACCACACTTTAAAAGAAATGGCTAATTGTATGATCCAATCTAAGGGACCAAGTATTCAATATTGGAATGAGGCCATAAATTGTGCAAATTACATATTTAATCGCATACCCACTAAATTTTTACAAGGTATAACACCAGAAGAAGCATGGAGTAAAATTAAACCTGATGTAAGTCACTTTCGTGTGTTTGGTTGTGAAGCATGGGCTCACATTCCGGATGAAAAATGGAAAGCATTGCAACCTAAAAGTGAAAAGTGCATATTTGTTGGATATTCTGAAGATGCAAAAGGTTATAGACTTCTTCAGTCCCATTCACATGATATAGTCATTAGAAGAGATGTTAAATTAGATGAAAATCTCTTCGCCTGTGAGCCTAACTTGGAAGGTGTGCCATATTTGGCCTACGAGCCTGATTTGGTGATTGTGCCTTCTTCTTCTTCTTCCAACTTCCTTGACAGGTTTCCAACTCTAGTTTCTGATGATGACAATGAGGATGAAAATCCACCTCTGTTTTCTCATGTTCCTCCAATTGCACCAGCACCAATACTTCCTTGATGGGTCCATTCAACATGTGAAGCAGCTGGCAATCTTGTTGATAATCCTAGAGATCAACATCGAACATGTTCTCAGTTTCAGTGAGCCTCTTCTCTTTTCGCTCAAGTTTCCGAGAATCATGATCCAGAAACTTTTGCAGAAGCTTCAGGAAATCCAAATTGGGATGCAGCTATGGATGAAGAATATTGTTCCTTAATGGCGAACGATACTTGGGATTTTGTTCCTCTTCCAAAAGGAAGAAAACTTGTCAGATGTAAATGCATCAGATGGAAGTGTTGAAAGGATTAAGGCAAGGTTAGTTGCCAAAGGTTTTTCCCAAGTTGAAGGGAATGACTACAATGAAACCTTTGCTCTTGTCACAAAAATGAATTCCATATGCCTTGTTCTTTCCCTTGCAGCCTTACATAACTGGGAGGTCCATCAAATGGATGTCAATTCTGCCTTCTTACATGGTGATTTACATGAGAAAATTTACATGGAACAACCTCCTAGATATGTTCAAGATAGCTCTAGAATTGTCTGTCTCCTTAAGAAATCCTTATATGGCCTTAAGCAAGCTCCTAGAGCTTGGTATTCCAAAATGGATAACTTTCTCCTTGACACTGGTTTTTCTAAATGCCATTATGACCCCAATTTCTATTCCAAGAATGTAGGAAACCATCTCATCATACTTATTCTTTATGTTGATGATCTTATCTTTACTGGTAGTGACCCTAAACTTATAACCCATGTGAAATCCAGTCTTCATCAAAATTTTGAAATGTCAGACTTATGACATTTGCATTATTTTCTTGGTCTCCAAGTCTTGCAAATCAAAGAAGGAATCTTTATTTCCCAGTCTAAGTATTCTTGTGACCTTCTTTGTCACTTCTACATGGAAGATTGTAAACCAACCCCTTCTCCCTTCCAGTCTGGAGTCAAAATTTCTGCCACTTGTACTTCCCCTGAAGTAGATTCCACCTTGTATCATCAGCTTGTTGGTAGTCTTTTATACTTGACTCATTCCCATCCTAACCTTTCCTTTGTCATTGGTCATGTTGCCCGTTATATGCAAACTACTCATGAAAGTCACTAGAAAGCAGCAAAAAGAATAGTTCGATATATTCAAGGTACAATTCATTTTGGGATTCATTACAGTACAGGGGGGAAACCTTTTTTGGTTGGTTTCACTGATTCAGATTGGGCCGGAGATCCTGATGACCAGAAGTCTATTACAGGTTATGTTTTCAGTCTGGGATCTGGACCTATCACTTGGGCTTGTAAGAAACAACAAGCACTTGCTCTTTGTCCAGCAGAAGCAGAATATCGAGCCATAGTTAATGCCAGTCAGGAAGCTTTATGGCTTCAACCAATCCTTTCAGAGTTTGGATTCGAGCAGTAGCAGCTTACTCCACTTTGGTGCGACAATCAAAGTGCCATCAAGCTTGCCAAAGATCCAGTTCTACATCAGCGTAGCAAACAGATTGAGCTACAAATGCACTTCATCATAAATCTTGCTCATGATCGTGTTCTTGAAATGCTCTATTGGTTTACAGATGATCAAGTTGCAGACATATTCACCAAGTCTCTTACAGAAGCAAAGTTTTCTAAACTTCGATCTATGCCAGGAGTTCAAGAATGTGTCCTTAAGGGGGGATAGGCTCTAATGCCTCCTTCCTTCTCCTAATAGTGTCACTTTTGTAAATCCTTCAATCCTATCCCAATTTGTTCTTAAGAGGGGATGTTAGGATATTTAGACACTTAGGAGTTAGTTGAGATCAACTTGTGTAAAATATCCATTAGGTAAAGTGTGTTTCTTTAGTATGCATTAGTATGCATTTGTAAATATTCTAATTCGATGGTCATGGTACGTTCTAGACATAGAGTGATTCGACGGTTCAACTTCTCTTAGATCATACCTACCATTGATCCATGGATTAACACCCAATTGGTCTATGATCTCTATGTAAAGAGCATATAGGGTCCTTGGCTAGTTGATTGATTATGAGAAGCTCATGTAACTTTCTTTATTTTGCATAATAAATTGCTTCAAGTAGTTATTTGGCTGGGTCCGTGGACTATTTCCTTCTTGAGGGTTTTAACCACATGACAAACATTGGTGTGTTGATTTGTGATCTATTTTTGTGAAGCAGTTGCTCAAGGTGTTCGGTATTTTGGGAGTACCCTGTGTAGCCGAACAAATAAAGCTTAGGCTGCCTCTTTGAAGCTAGTCAGAGTTGGATTGAGGAGCTGTTGCCATTGTAATAATGCTATATTTTTGTGTGAGTAAAGAAGCTTTGGAGGCTATACTATGTAGTGCATGTGTTTGTGTGGATTCCTAGCGTCATGCTGCTAATGTGGTAACTGCAATTTTTTTTTTTATTTCTGTGCTGCTTTTGTTTTTTTGCTTCAAGGATTCGGTTGAATCAAGTAAGGGAATAAAATAGGAAAGTTAGATTACTTTATATTGTTTATCCATATTAAGTATGGTCAATAATTTTAGTTACATGCTTAAATAAGATTATTTTTGCATGATCTTTCATTTTTGTTGCTTTATACATCTATATCCAGATCTCACGAGGTGTTGTGTAGGCTTGTGTTATCTAGTTGGAGGTTCCCGATTGGATGAAGGTGTGGATAAAGATTGAATCCATTCGTTATCCAATAATATCAATACTCTGTCCCTCAGCGCTCCACAAAAGGGCCTCCTTTCATCTTGTTCCATTCAAGCAAAGAGCCAACCTTCTCTCCTCTTCTTCTCTTTTCTTTAAAAAATCAATTTTCTTACCTGGTTACTGTGTTCTAAAGCTTTGTTACAATTTGAATATGTTATATAAAAGTAAAATCTACATAGATATTCTATTTCAAATATCATAGTATAGATCTCAATTCTGAAAAGTAGCATTAAGCATTCTAGATCTAGCATAAGGAAATCATCCGTTTTGCATGGCAAGTTAAAGAAAATCAATAGGTTGCATGCTCTAGATTTCCTTTTATGTTTTAAAAAGATTAAATCCAGAAATAAGTGCATATTTAATTGGATTCAAAAACATCAAGCCAATATCCCAAGGAAAGCTTGGTTTCCTTGGTTCCTTTTTCACCTGTTTAGCTAGTTTTAACTTAATCTTTTTTGAGTTAAGGTAGGATGATCCAAAGGTACTGTTAAAGAAATTTTGGGAATATGTTATTATAACATGATTTATATTTTTTATCATGTGTAACAGAAAATAAAATAATCTTCTATTTGAAAGTGGCCTCGGGAGCGTTCAAATCCCCCCAGGGGTCTCCCCTTTCACTAAAATTTAAAAATTTTGGAGAGTTGGAAGATCTTGGTTTCATCCCATATAAGGACCAATAGGTTTATGATATTTTAGTTTTATGATATTTTAACCAACAATAATAAAATAAAATCTTTTTTTAGTAGGCTCTTTCGAGCCCTCTCTCCATCCCCCCAGAGGGGATTTGCGTCCGTCTCATTTTTTCCCTTTTTTCCCCTTTTTATTCTCTAGTTTAGTACTAACATTCAGGATTGTATACTCTGATATAATTTTTCATTATTTGTTTCATTAGAAATAATAAAATTAACCCCTCCTTGATTCCTCGATTGAGATCCACTTGGACCAAAAGGGGTTCCTGGAGGGTTTTTTTTAACAAGAACACCTATCTTAAAATTTAATAAAAATAACAAACACTCCAGTGTGTATGCTCTGTACTCGGATACGTATCATCTGATCAGTCAAGCTACATCAAAATCACTTGAGTGACTAGATTAATTAGTCTTCACCTCCCAAATTGACAAACCATCAGGCGAAAATCCAACGCCTCGAACAAACTGTAAGCAGTGGAAAAATACCCAAAGGAGTGGGGAAAACTAGAAAGTGACCTTGAGGCACTAATATCTGTCACACCCTGATGGGTGCGTTATGAACAATAGTCTCCAACACTCCATTCTAGCCCACAAACACCTTGTGGGTAGCCGTGAAAGTTCACTTTTGGACATACTCCAAGTACCCCTCGGGTATATCTGGAGTCCCCTTTTCGCCTAATTTAATTCATTCAAATTCCACATTAATTTAAAATATACCAAGACACATTTGTAAAACATTATTTCAAGCGCATGCAAGCACATTATTTTCTTTGTTGACTCCATTTAAGGCACTGGGGATTTATTTCTTTCGATTATATATATTTTGAGTGTCATTACTGTGCTTATATGCTTTAAATCTTGCATTTTGTTATCTTTTGTTTCCACTGGTTAATTTCAAATATCCTAAACAACTTAATCAACATAACACCATCACACTAAGTAGTTATCCTTGTTAGAATAATCAAACCATAGTTAGCTACCTTAGACATTAATTAATCCAATTTCTGTTTTATTTGCCTAGTTTCCATATTCCACCTTATGTAAATTGTCCTCCACACATACAAAGTGGTCAAAATTGCTAAATTTGAGTCATGGAGCACTTGGGAAACCACTTGGAATCAAATCTAATTTATTCTTGGCCTTCTTAGTGCATGTCTTCTTTTTCTACTTTTTTGCCTGTTTTTTCCGAGTTTTAAGGCAATTGGGAAAGTTTGACTAGGGGAAGTTAACTTGTTTTTTGTCCTCATCATCCCCCACTCTTTTCTCATAAGAAAAGCATGTATGATTTGTCCTTCCATCATCTATTTCCTAATTGATTTTTCCAATTCGTGAGCTCCTAGACAGATTTGGAAATTTATGCACCTATGGGGGATTTTCTTAGATTTAGTAAGCCTACTTTTGACCAAATTCGAATGGAATCCTTATGCATTTGAATATCTCATGCAATTATTTATTGTCGCATCCTATGACTTCACAGGGTTGGATAGTGTACACTTATTCAATACAGGTTAGTGTTATGCTCTATATTCAGTCTCCTTTGTGTGTAATTTGCATGTGTAATTGGCAATTTATGTGAGTGTAATTTTTCTAACACCTGGGTTCAATTTCCACATGGTATCAAATCCTTTGTAGATCGATTTCTCTCCTTCCAATTTGTTTTTGCAGGTTCAACATCATTCACTGGGAGCATCCTATTGACTGAAGGGACAATTTCTGAGCTATGGATCAATCTCAGAAGATCATCTTGACTCCATTTAACTTCTTTGAATGGAAAGTAGAGATGGAGATACTATTGAGAGAGAAAGGCCTCTACAGAGTGACTATGGCAATAGAAGTAGAGCCCAATGCATCTATAGAGAAAATTAAATGGCACAATAGGAGGGATGACGCCTATGGTCTCCTGTGTCTGAGCATATCCAGAGGCCTCCTTTTCCATCTTGATGGATTAACATCGCCAAATGAAGTATGGGAGAATATTGTTGAGATTTTTGGTAAGACAAATGAGATGAGGAGACATCAAATTGAAAATGAATTGATCTCCCTGAGTCCCAATAGCTTTGAATCCCTGGAACTCTATTTTCCCAAGTTCAAAGCCCTTGTTTTGCAACTAAAACAGTGCGAGATCAAAAAGAAGGATGAGCAACTAGTTTTGGCCATACTCTCAAAGCTTGGCCCTACCTATTTAGTGTTTGCATCAGCCTTCCATGCCACAAAGTTGACAGCTCGAGCCTGGAAAATGCCTAGCCTTATAGATTTCATGGAATCTCTCACACAAGAACAAGATAAATTGGTGATGATGGGAACCATCAAACCTTCCAAATACCAAGATCTGGTTGCTGGAGATTCGATGGTGGATTCAAAAGGAAAGAATAAATCTAAGAATCCACCTGAGCAAAAGAGAGACAAGAACAAGTCTCCATAGGAGCCTCAAGGTTCCAAGAAGAACCCCCAGAAGAAGAAGAACAAAGGAGAAATGAGCAAGTGCGCATACTGTAGTAAGGGAAATCATCCTGAAAGCTCCTGCATGAAGAAGAAAATAGACATGCTGAACCAAATCCTGGAGAAGAATGGCATCTCCTTTCCTGACATCTCAAAGAAGAGGGAAGGAGGATCAAATTCAGAAGACAGAGAGAGAGTTCATGCATTGGTTGCTGGAAAATCAAGCTCACCTAGTTTCATCATTGATTATGGAGCTTCAAGACATATAGTTTCAACCAAGGAGGAATTCACCTCACTTGACATGTTGAAAGGTCCACCAATAGTACTGGGAGATAACTCTCTCACTAAAAGTTTGGGCAAAGGGAGGATTGATCTTGACCATGGTAAGTTCAGCAATGTATTGTATGTTTTAGATCTTGCCTCTAACCTCTTATTAGTGTATCGGATGATCCACACAGGGTCTCCAAAGAAGGTCATATTATCCCCTGATGAAGTTGAGATGATAGAAATATCAAGTGGTAAAGTCATTGCAAAAGGAATTGCAAATCACACTTTGAAGGTATACATGTTCTCACACTTCCTACCCTACTCAAACCCCTCTGCTCTTCTGATTCATGCCAATGAGGAAAGCAATATTTGGCATGAAAGATTTGGCCACCTTAATTACAAGTATCTTTTTTATCTTCGTGAAAAATAAATGGTCATAAGGTTACCAAAGATTAAGTTTTCCAAAGGAGTCTGTCAAGGTTGCATCTTAGGAAAGCACCCAGAGCATAAATTTGAGAAAGCTAGTCATGACAAAACCTCTGCACCTCTTGAGTTGATCCACAGTGATGTTGCTGGCCCATTTCCTCATATGTCAATGAGTTAGGCCAAATATGCATTGACATTCATAAATGAATTTTCCAGGTATTGCTGGGTTTACTTCCTGAAACACAAGTCTGAAGTTTATGGCCTCTTCAAAGTATTTAAGTCTTTGGTTGAAAACTAGTCTGGGAGGAAACTCAAGGTCCTTATATCTGAAAATGGTGGTGAGTATGTAAAGTTCAAGTCTGATTTCATTCAATATTGTGTAGATGCAGGTATTAAGATGCAGCATTCTATCCCTTACACACCGCAGAAAAATGGTGTTGTTGAGGGGAAGAACAGATCACTGAAAGAGATGGCAACCTGCATGATGGAGGCTAAGACTATGCCACCAAAGTTTTGGGCCAAAGATATAAACTGTTTAGCCTATATACAGAATATGGTGCCTCATAAATAGGTTGATGGTATGAATCCTTTTGAAGCATGGAGTGGGCACAAGCCAAATGTGACCTATTTCAGGATTTTTGGCTCAAGGGCTTGGGCTAGAATTCCAACAGAAAAGAGGAAGGATTTGCAGCCCCAAAGCCAAGAGTGTCTATTTTTTGGGTACTATAAAGATTAAAAAGGGTACAATCTGATAAATTTGAGCACAAACAAAGCATTCATTGAAAGGAGTGTTTAGTTCCAAGAAGAGCCTTTAGCAGCAGTGGAAGTTGGAGAATCCTCTTCACCACCAGAAGCATTGAATGTAAGTGAAGAGATAGTTGAACTTGCTGATTCTGATATGTCTGATAATGATGATTTCATTGCATATCCTAACATTCCTACAAGACCAAAATGGGCAGAAAATACCATTCATGCAGCTAGAGAACTAGCTGGAAATTCTAATGATCCTAGGAGGACTAAATCTCAGTTTGAGAGTGCTATGTGCATGAAAGATCCTATGTTTGTAGA
This sequence comes from Pseudotsuga menziesii, assembly GCA_001517045.1. Taxonomy (NCBI): domain Eukaryota; kingdom Viridiplantae; phylum Streptophyta; class Pinopsida; order Pinales; family Pinaceae; genus Pseudotsuga; species Pseudotsuga menziesii. The sequence goes on from LPNX010844428.1 coordinate 264,429, forward strand.
GAAATGATATATGATGGTTGAATCAGACCCACAAACATATTAATATGCAGAAAATGATCCAAGATGGAAAACATCCATGAAAAAAGAGTTCAGCTCACTCCAAAAGAACAACACTTGGGAGCTAGTTGATCTTCCCCCAGGGATGAAGCTAGTTCAGTGTAAGTGGGTTTACAAAACCAAATTTTCTACTGATGGTTCACCTTTGAAATATAATGCTATATTGGTATCCAATGGATACTCATAGGTACATGTCATAGACTAGAATGAGACCTTTGCACTAGTGGCAAAGATGGACTCCATCAGGCTAGCCTTACCCATTGCAGCTTCGAAGCAGTGGGAGGTACATCAAATAGATGTTAAGTGTGATTTATTAAATGGATATATCAATAAATATATTTACATGCATTAGCCTCAAGTATTTTCTACTAATCCATCTCTTGTGTGTAATCTAAAGAAACCATTGTATGGGCTTAAGCAAGCCCCCAGGGATTGGTATGCCAAGATTGATAGCTTTCTGCTATCATTGAATTTTGTTCGATGCAAGTCAGATACAAATGTCTATTTAAAGATAATTCATGGTTCATTAATGATTATTGTCTTGTATTTTTATGACCTTCTCATTACAGGAAGCTCAAAGGATGAAATTGCCTCCTTGAAGGATGCAATGAACCATGCATTTTCAATGACAGACTTGGGGTTATTGAGCTAGTTCTTGGGTCTTGCGATTGCTCAAACCAATGATGGAATCAAAGTACATCAGTCCAAGTATGCCTTGTATTTTCTAAACAAATTCAACATGAATTATTGCAAGCCAAGCAAGACTCCTTTCCTTTCAGGAGTTAGGCTTGAAGAAGCTGATTCTTCACCTATGGTAAAAAATACACTGTATAGGCAATTGATTGGATGTTTGATGTATCTTACACATACTCGACCTGGTATTTATTATGCAGTAAGTGTGGCTTCAAGATACATGGATCAGCCTCATGAGATCCATTGGAGAGCAACCAAAAGGATCCTTAACTTTGTTCAGGGAACAAGGACTCATGGGATCTTCTACAAAGCTAAATTTGATCTTGATTTGATTGGTTTTACTGATAGTGATTGGGTAGGTGACAAAACAGATCGAAAGCCAACATCAGGATATGTGTTCATGCTTGCTGAAGGACCAATCAGCTTGCCAAGCAATAAACAGAGTTCCATTGCACTCTCATCTACAGAAGCGGAGTACAAAGGAGTTGTAAATGCAGCAACTCAATGTTTATGGTTGCAGGGGTTACTTGGTGAGTGTGGCTTCGAATCAGAATACTCAACTACTATCTATTGTGTTAATTAGATTACCATTCAAATTTTTAATGATCTAGTTCAAAAACAAAGAACCAAACACATTGAAATCCATATGCACTACATCAGACAACTTATGCATGATGGCACCATTCACCTACTCTTCTGTTCATCTTCAAAACAAGTAACAAATATCTTCACCAAAGTTTTTTGTGAGAAGACATTCAACAATCTCAAATCACTGCTGGGTATTGCTGATCATGCTGTGAAGCATTAGTGATGACAATATTTTTAATTTTTGTTTTGCTGTCAATGTTTAAGAGAGGATTTTTCCCACTGGGTTTTTTCCTCTTTCCTTGGTTAAATGGACATGCATTATGTAAAGGGTGACTAATCCTTGTTTCTAGGCCCTATAATTTTCTGATATTTTACTCATAAGTCAGGCTTAAGGGGGGGTGTTAGAATAATCAACCCATAGTTAGCTACCTTAGACATTAATTAATCCAATTTTTGTCTTATTTGCCTAGTTTCCATATTCCACCTTATGCAACTTGTCCTCCACACATCCAAAGTGGTCAAAATTGATAAATTTGAGTCATGGAGTGCTTGGGAAACCACTTGGAATCAAATCTTCTTTATTCCTGGCCTTCCTAGCGCATGTCTACGTTTTCTGCTTTATTTCCTGCTTTTTCTAAGTTTTAAGGGAATTGGGAAAGTTTGACTAGGTGAAGTTAACTTGTTTTTTGTCCTCATCATCCTAAACTCTTTTCTCCTAAGAAAAGCATGCATGAGTTGTCCTTCCTTCATCTATTAGCTTTCCTAATTGATTTTTCCAATTCGTGAGCTCCTAGACAGATTTGGAAACCGCTTTATGCACCTATGGGGGATTTGCTTAGATATAGTAAGCCTGCTTTTGACCAAATTTGAATGGCATCCCTATGCATTTGAATATCTCATGTAATTATTTATTGTGGCAGCCTATGACTTCCCAGGGTTGGCTATTGTACACTTATTCAATACAGATTAGTGTTATGCTCTATATTCAGTCTCCTTTGTGTGTAATTTGCATGTGTAATTGGCAATTTATGTGAGTGTAATTGTTCTAACACCTAGGTTAAATTTATACAAGCCTTAGTAACTTAATAGGGTCTACCCCCCTTGGCTTCTTTAGGATTTGAGCCTAAATAGAGGAGTCAAGAACAAGGTGATAGCCTTGACTCGAGACTTGCCCCCAGGGACACAGCGAGTGGCTTGAATATTTTTGCCATGTAACCCAGGTGTGTGAAAGGTGGAAATAGGGCCTTCAGTCAAGGCTTCTTCTCCTTCTATGGTTCCCTTGGTAAGATCTCTTGGAAGAGTTTCTTTAGGTTTCCAAGCTCAATTACTCCCTTTAGGTGTTTTTCGATACCTTTATGGTGAGTTAGTATTTGGGGTGTTACATCCCCTGGAAAAGTTAGCAGAAATATCGATAAATTTTCCTACCTTAATAAATATAACTTTAGGATCTCTAAGTCTATTCATGAAAATAAAACTAAATTAAAGGAAACTTAGACTATAGTATTGTTGCTGGATTTAGGGGTGGCTCTAATAACAGATGTGCTGGTTCTAAAAAATACAACAAGCATATGGAAAATGCATAAAATAACACACTTAAAAAAAACAACAAAGGAACAACAAGGCTTTGGGGCAGCCCACTATAGTGAATGCGTCTGGTTGTTACATCATGGCAATTCTGTAGTGAATTCGTCTTTGCGTCTTACTGTTATCCCCTCCCTCTTGTTGTGTAATATAAAAGTAATCTATCTATCTATCTAAACTTCATAAAGGAACCCTATTTATTCTACCTTATAAAACAACTCCCCGTCAATGACGCCAAAAATGTTGGGTGTTATATCAACTAGATTAATTCACCTAATATTTAATTATCAACCGGGGTTGGTAAGCTTAGATTTGATACAAAATATATGCAAAGTTAAAAAGGATCCTAGGGTGTCGTGGAGATATTCTAATAAACAAAAGATCGAAAGATCAAAAATTGAGTCAAACTCGTAAAATTATCTAAGTAATTGGATTGGACTGGAATATCAAATTCTAAACATCTACTAAAAAAGAAGACATAAACAATAATATGTATAACTTCAGACACTAACTCATACCTAAAAAGAAATTATAACAATGGAACTGACAAATAACCAACTAACTACTCCTTAAGCAGAAGTTTGGGGTAAAAGACAACTTATCTGATAAAGAATAGAAAACTGAAAAATCAAGTAAAAAACTTAATAAAGATAATAAACAGAAGCAACTAGAAAACTTAATAAAGATATTTAAATTCTATTCTCCAATACACACATAAAAACAAGAATTATTCCTATGATTACAAATAACTTAACTTCCTCTTAAAAATAGTACATCTAACCCTAAAATCTAAATGCAAACGAACATGACCATGACATAAAACAACAATGAAACAAAATCAGCATTTTAATATTCAAGGAATAAAAATAACTTAATTCATATGTAAGAGAAAAAATGATAAAACCTTAATCAATAACTTAAAACAACCAAAATTTAATTGAAATGCTTAAATAAAAATACTAACTACAAATATGATCCAAATATTGACAAAACAAAACCACGAACAATATGAAAAATGCATTAAAATAGTAATAACAGAACCAAGCGTTAAATGACAGACTGAATAGTAGGTCTATAAAAAGTGACTGAATGGAAGACTAGATAGATAGTCCAAATGGCGGTCAGTAATGTAAAAAATGGTAAAAACTAACCTAAATGAACTAGTTCTTCAGCTGAAGTTATGTAGTTCTTAAATCTAATGCATAGAATTAATAAACAAACCTATTTAACCACCCAATTAACTTCAAAATGATACTTTAAACAAAAAGAAAACATTGCATTGTAAACTAATTAATAAACTGGAAATTAACTTGAACAAACTGGAAATTACCTTAAACAAATTCATGACATAAAAATAAATAAACAAAATTGAATTTAAATGAAAGCAACCTATTATATATAAACAAATTCATAACTAATCAAAACTAAATTCAAATGGAAATGCGCTATTCTACTTGTCTGAAACTAAAAACTGAAAGCAATACTGGAATGAAATGACTAACTAGAAACAACTAACTAAGAACAAAAGAGTGAAAGAAAATGACTGAAAGTAAAAGATGCACGCATCTACTTATTTAATTACTGAAATGAAACTAAACTAATGCAATACAGAAAATAAAATACGTATTTAACTACTGAGAGGAAACTAAGTTAATACAATACAGGAAATAAAATAGCATCTAATGAAAACAACTAGGAAATAAACTATATTAACTAAAACTGAAAAGAAAGAACTGAATTAAAACTAAGCTAATGAATCTCTGGTTGATGAGGAGTCCTCCCAACAATCAGGGGTCTGCTAACTCCTACTCAAACGCAATATTCAACAACAATGCATACAACTCTTTATTCAGATTCAAAAACATAAGTACAGTGCTTATAGAACTATGACTAACTCTGGCGCTGACTAACTAACTTTCTGTTCATTTAGAAACTGATATATATAGTTTTACATAAGAGATGAGCAAGTCAACCCTAAAGGTCGACTGCTCTCTAATTTTAGGCAAACTTTAAAGAACATAATTCATTTGCAACCAATGCATGGTATGGCTCTTCATTCAGCGTGATCGTGGCATACCATGAAGAGTCCGCTCCTTTTGCGTGGACAGGATTCTACAGCGTGGCATGATGTTCTTCCTTCATGTGGAGGATGGATTGGTGTTGAGCACAGGTTTGTACACAAGAGCAAGTCTCTAGAATGTAGGTCGTTCTATCCCTTAAACGTACATGTTTATGATAGTTGAGTATTAAATCAGAGGAAACCATGAGCTAACAACAAATTTCCATTCCTTTGAACGCATGGATAATGAGCAACTAGGTGGTGATCCTTCCAGAGGATGAGTTAAATGCATCGGTCCAGCACAGAGATGGTTGTCGTGATGGCAAGCTAAGGAGATTACAAGCTGTTTAATGTTTAAATGCCCAAAACTGATTATGGACATCATGCAGGTTGATAAGCGAGTTGAAGAGCGATTTAAATGGAACATTGGACTATGAGTTGGATGAATAGTACGTCAATCTAGGGCACACATGGCAAATGATTATGGAATCTTGCGCGGTGGCTAGATGACGAGCTGAATGCCAAGCTGGATCGTGAGCTGAACGTATGGTGTGAAAGGAAGGCTGAATACATTTTATTGTTAATTTTTCAAAACGAACTATAAAATCTGCAAACAAACATACATATCAGATAATACATTTGAAAATTCTTTAAATAACATAGTTTTTAGTTAATAAAATCATAAAAATTATATTAATAACCACACCTATAATAACATCAAATTTGTTCTTACCTTGTGGTGAAATAACGATCTCTATGACATAAAACATACTAAAGATAATAAAATATGTGTTTAAATATGTTATTTAATTGCCAAAAATGATAACAAAATGAGGCTCAACAATGCATGTATTGTTTTCTTGTTTCCACATGCTCTACAGGGTTTTGCAGCTGAAGATATGAAGATTTTGGAGCTTAGATCAACAAAGAGAGAAGAGGATTTGCATATCTCGAGTAAGTGATCTATCTATTAAATTGTAGATTCTATTTGATCTAGTAAAGTAGGATGTATTGTGTACTTTATTTTTTCTAGATCCAATTGGACTAGGGAGATCTAGCTTGAGTCTGCTTGAGTAGATTTATCTGATAACAAACTTGGCGACTGTACTGGGCATGTGCATAGATCAGATTTCTTTTGTTTTTGATTTCATATCCATTTATCAGTCCTTTTTCTAGCCTCTAGAGACCCTCAGTCCTTTAGATTTTTTCTTTAAATAGTTTATGGGACCTCTTTGACTCTCTTTGGGTAACTATTAGGACTTCTTCCCTTCTCCCATAGGAAGTATGGTTTTTACATTGTTTGTTTCTCCACCGGTGCACCTGGGTTGTGTATATAGACATTAGAGGAAATTTCAACTCAAAATGGGCCTTTTAAATTTTATTCAAATTCCATGTCATCATGTGTTAGCCAATGAAATTGATTTAAATTTGTAAAACCGTATAGGTCTTAAACACTTTTTTAATATAAATTTGGGGATAGTTATCATAAAAAAACTACTTTTTTTGTTTGTATTTTTGACATATCTCCCTGTGCTTTCACTCAAATTTCGATCGGGAGAGCTCGTTGGATGCGGAATTAAATTCCGCATCCAATGAGTACCCACTCGGCATACTTTTGACGGACCCCGCTACCCCAAA